>JBANCZ010000338.1:0-40389 GCA_037040025.1 Sphaerogastrella javana | reverse complement strand
ATGTGCGTGATATATACGATATATATATGTATATATATATATATATATATAGTATATATATACATTACACTGTGCTATATAGCACACGCACCACAACAACAACAGCAACAACAATAATAATCAACGTCAGTCACAATGCCGCTCCTAAGTGCCTCAAACTGCTTTTGCTGCTGCTGCTTTTGCTGCTGCTTTTGCTGCTGCTTCTGCTGCTGCTGCCCTCTTGCTGCACACGCAGCACAAAAAGCGCCAAAATTACAAACGCAGCGAGTGGTTGGCCCAGGGGAGAGAAGAGGGTTCATAGGGGAAGATTGCTTGCGTTGGGCGGCTTCTGTTGCTGAAGCCAAAGTGGTTTTCGGCTCAATAAAGGACTGCAGCCCAAAACGGCAAAGCTGCCAACACACACAGAGCCATCCAGAGCCACCCACAGCAACACCCAGCATGCCCCACCTGCATCCCCTTTGAAGCTCAAACCAAGCTAAGCCATGCCTTGACATTGCTTGTATATAGGAGCACACGCATAGGCTGTTATGTACACACTCTATGTGTGTGTGTGTGTGTGTGTGTGTGTGTGAGATCGAGAGTGTGAGGCAGCTGCAGCCAAAAAAGGCAGCCCCCTCTGTGCAACACCCGACAAACCCATGTCAAAGTCAAGCAGCCACCACCAAAGCACGCACAGCACTCAAAATAGAAAGAGAGAGAGAGAGAGAGAGAGAGAGAGTAATAGATAGAGAGAGAAAGAGAAAGAGATAGAGAGAGAGAGTGATACGGAGATAGAGAAAGAGAAAGAAGCGACGCCCCAAAAAGTAAATGAAATGAACGCCCTGCATTTTTTTATTTCCACACGCAGCAAGGGCCCAAAAGGCGGCATGAAGAAGCAAGCGAAAGAAGGATGGGGGAGGGAAGGAGGCAGAGGCGAAGGCGGGTAGCCCATTTCAGTTTTCTTGAACGTCCTTGATCCTTGCAACGCAGCAACAGCAACAACAAACATAAAAGGGCGCCTGCTGGTCGTCTTCCCAAAACACAAGCACAAATACACAGAGAGAGAGAGAGTGAGAGAGGGGGGGGGGGTGAAGAAAGAGCGAGATAGTAAGAGATGGAGAGTGAGAGGGAAAGAGAGAGTGCGCTGGGCTGCGCCCCCAAAACGTCGCCCGAATGACGCCTTATCAGTTGTAAAAACAAAACCGGAAGCCCACACACACAGACAGGAAGTGGCAGTGCGTGCGACAGAGCGAGACAGCAGCAAACGAAGAGAGCGCAGCAGAAATGAGAGAGAGAGAGAGAGAAAGAGACAGAGAGTGAGAGAGAGCAAGCGCAAGGCAACGACGTCGACGAACTTTTCAGGGTTTTTGTATGAAAAGCGAAAGTGAAAAGCTGTGAAGGCAAAGGACAAGGCAAAGAAAGTGAAAGTGAAAGCAAAGCTAGCAAAGGCGCAAACGCAGAGAGAGAGAGAGAGAGCCAGAGGGAGAATGAGAGAGAGATGGCAAGAGAGAGAAAGAGAAAGAGAGGGAGCGGGCATAGAGAGAAAACAAGGAAGAGGGGGAGAGGTGAAGGGAGAGTGAATGAGTGAACAAGTAAGCGAGAGAGTGAGTCAGTGAGAGAGCGCAGCGCATGTGAGAGAGCAAATGCCGAGCGCTGAGAGCTGAGTGCCGACTGCAGCGGCAAGTCTCAAGAAAACGCAAAGAGCTTTTCCAGCAACAAAATCTACACACACACACACACACACACACACACACACTCGGAGCATTTCATTTTAATGGCCACAATGTCCTTGGCCAAGCCAACGTGCCGAAGGATATTTTTGGTTAAAACGCACAACGTCAACTGCTACAGCGACTGCGACGTCGACTCCGACGCCGACTGCAACTGCGACGCCAACTGCGACTGCGACGCTTGAGCTTCGTTTCGCTGTGAGCGCTGCTTGCATTTACTTTCACTTTCACTTTCGGCTGGCCGCGAACTTGGCAAACAACCCCCGACCCAGACCCAGAACCAGACGCAGCGCCAACAGACAGGCACAAAAGCACGCACACACACACACACACACACACTCTCACACACACGCACACACATACAGTGAAAGCAAGGCACACGCACAGCTAATGCATATAATGTACTTTTTGTAGCTATGGACTGAGAGAGCAGGAAAGCCGGCAGGGGGGACAAAGCAAGGAGGGCAAACAAAACTTTTACCCCAAGAGCTTTCTGCATTTCTTTTTTTGCTGTTGCTGCTGTTATTGTTGTTGTTGTTGTTGCTGCTTCCTTCCAAGTTTATTTTTGACAGTGTTTTATGCCCTGCGGCCAGGACATTGCAGCAGCATTGGCATTGGCCATGGCAGCAGGGGGGGTCGGTGGCCGTTGTGGGGGTGAGTGTGCGTGGGGGGCGAAGTGCTTTTCCTGGCCCCAAAATGACAAAATAATGTAATTTGGCATTAGATTTATGCGTGCTGCGCCTCCTCGGGCGCGTGTCCTCTAAGAGAAACGCAACAAACGCACAAAGAAAGCAACGCAAAAAAATAAAAACAGAAAAAGAAAATGAAGAAAAAACAAGAAAAAGGAAAGAAAACGTGTAAAAGGAAAACAGAATAGAACAAAAAAAAAAAGGCAATGAAAACGCAGCGTCAACATTTCCTTGTTTCCCACACGTATTCACAGATGCCCCGGCAGCCCATACTACCCCTTCAGCTCCTTCTTCTTCTTTTACTTCTTCTGCTCCCTCTGCTTCTTCTTCTGCTGCTCCTGCTTCTTCTGCTGCTGCTTTCTTTTGCTCTTCAGTTGCTGCTTCATTTTGCGACTTCCTGTGCCACTTTCCACCTTCATGCCTTCACTTTGCTGTCCCGCTGTGTGCCTTATGCTTTCTTCAACACCCCCCCCCCCTCCCCACCTACTCCTCCCTTTGCGTACTCCCTCTGTCTCCCACTTCTAAACCCCCTTTCTCCATTTCCTTTCTATCTATGTATTCTAGCTGCGCTTCTGCTGCTATATGCCACGCTTTGTGTCTTGTTTTTATTTTCACTTTCTTTTTATACTTACTAAACACACACACACTCACACACTCACACACACTCACACACACACACACACGCATTTCCTTTGACTTTGTTGTTGTTGTTGTTGCTTTAAGCCGCTTGTGCGAATTTAGGGCAGGTTTCATTCACGCTTTTCCCTTACATTTTTTTTTGTCTAAGTTTTTATTTTCCTGTTTTTCTTAGCTGCTAGGCAAAGTTGATGCTTTTCCTTTTTTTTTTTTGTAATATTTTTTTAGCCAGAGTTGTTATAAAAAGAAGAGAAAGTAGAGCATAGAAACTTTCAAGTTGCCGCAAATTGAAAATGTCAACAAAGTTTAAAGTGCGTGCGGCGGGGGGCGGTGAGTCGCAAGGCGTGGCAGGATTGGCAAAAAGTTTTTACAACCACTCCATATATATATGGACTATATATTTATATGTATATCTACGATTATGGTATATAAATCTGCCGAAAAATGAAAACTTTATTATATCAATTTCAATTATTTGAATTTGTTGAGACTCCTAAATATTTGAACTATATTTAAAGAATAATAGTTTAAATTATTATGTTAATTGTAAGATTGTACAAACTAAAATAACATAATTCAAATTATTATAATAGTTATATTAATATCATTATAGTTACTATATAGTTATAGTGCTATATTTTAATGCGATCATTGTGGGAGAAACAGATTTTAAAATTAAATGATTAAATATTTTATTAAAAAAATATTAATAATAAAATAAAATATATGCATTTAAAAAGTCCACAAAACAAGAATTAAAATCGATGATATTTATAAATATTTTGCAGCCAAAAAATTAAATTAATTAAAATATTAAAATAGATACAAATTTCATGATAAAGTCTATATAATCAATAGATCTTATTAATACGATAAATGAATATTTTATTCAATTAATTATAAAATAATGTCAATAATAGATATTCAATATATGTAAACATTTAAATTTAATATATTTAAATTTATATTTTATTTTATATTTAAATTTATATTTAAATTATAAATATAAATAAATGTATATTTTATTTATATTTATGATTTCTCGTTATTTAATAGTTTCTATATTAAAATAAATACAACTTTAATATTACTCTAAAATTCAAGTTTTTTTTGTTTTTTTTTTGGCGTCATATTAACTAAGGTTCTGCCTAATCCGACCATCTAAGGTTGCCTTTGGCTTCATTATAAGATATGTTGTCAACGTGTAATTTGCGAGTTGCTCCCACGGCTTTTGGGTTCATTTTAAAGATGAAAACAAACAGAGAAAGTGAATGAGAGTAAGGGGGAAGGGGATAGAGAGAGGGAAAGGGAGCGAGCGGGAGAGGGAGCGAGCGGGAGAGTGAGGGTGAGACAGGGAGAGCAGCACATAGCCCATTGATCATTGACCAATTGTCATGGTCACCTAATCCGGATGCTGATAAAATGGCGACGTGTTCCATTGTCGTTGCTGGTATTAAGGGAGGGAGTTGGGATCGGGAGGAGCGAATGGGGGGTTGGTGTTGTTGTG
This sequence comes from Sphaerogastrella javana, assembly GCA_037040025.1. Lineage (NCBI taxonomy): Eukaryota > Metazoa > Arthropoda > Insecta > Diptera > Drosophilidae > Sphaerogastrella > Sphaerogastrella javana. The sequence goes on along the minus strand of JBANCZ010000338.1, from coordinate 35,848 downwards.
CGGGAGAGCGGCTATAGAAGGACAAGCAAAGACCTTAGCCAAGCAACAAAGCGCTCGGGCTAAGCATGTGGCAACAGCAACAGCAATAACAACCAAAAAACTGGCAGCAAAAGAAGCAGAAGAATCAGCAGCAGCAACAACAACAACACCAACAGCAACAACAGCAGCAACAACAACAGCAGCAGCAACATCAGCAGCTAAAGCACGCAGTAGTCCCAAACCCAAAATCATGGCCCACGGCATAATAACTTTAAATGCAAACCAAGAACCAGGCGGAGGCTACAAAATGACTGCCAGCTGTGCTACATTTTGTTGTGCGTTGCGGCTCCAGGGATTCGCAGTGGCAGTGGCAGTGGCAGTGGCAGCGCAAGCATCTTAAAGGCTGCACATGCCACAAGCCACACTCTGCCAGCATCCCCCCCGCAACCATCAGCCCCTCTACTGGAAGTTCTCAGCCCATCTGCAACAACAACTAACCATCCCCTGCATGGGGCTAAGCTAAGCGATGCACAGAGTGAGAGGGGGAGAGTGAAAGAGAGAGAGGGTGAGAGAAAAAGAGAGGGAGAGAGAGAAAAGAAAAGGGAGGAGAGGAGATGGCGAGGGAGAGTGAGAGAGAAGAGAAGAGAAGGGAGAGCGTAGGCTATGGCTGCTTATTCATTTAATTTGGAGTGAAGCCGCCCAAGGAGTAAATGGGTTTTGCATGGCAAAAGGTAACACTGCAGAGCAGAGCAGAGCAGGCCGAAGGGGGTAAGGCAGCATGAAGGCAGGCAGGCAGGCAGGGTAAGTGTAGAGCTCTGGGTCTGTCGCTGCGTCTGTCCGTCCGTTTGGTTAGGCGGCCGTCACTCAGCTCAGCTCGGCTCAGCTCAAACTTTTGGCTGCCACGCACAATTTTCCACTTTCAACTTTCACCAAGGGGTTGGGGGGGTTGAGGGTGGCAGGAGGCGGATTGCGTATGGCACAGTGTGAATGTGTGTGTGTATGTGAGTATATGTGTGTGAGTGTGAGTCTGAGAGTGTGCGTTCGTATTGAGCTTTATGCTTGGCTGATGTTGCGATAAGCGGCAATGTTGCTGTCGTCGTCGTTGTAGTTGCTGTTGTTGCCACAGCCGCAGCCGCAACGCTGCACACGCCACACACACACACACACACACACACACACACACACACACAAGCATACGCATACACATAACTGTAGCTGGAAAAGCAGCCCTCGGCTTTTGGCATTGTGGTAGGGGTGCTTGAAAAATAGGCAGTTGCTGCTGCTGCTGTTGATGTTGCTGTCGTTGTTGTTGTTGTTGTTGTTGTTGCTGCTGCTGCTGTTGTAGTTGGCGCCATTGCCCAATGTAAAAGTTGCTGAAAAGTGTAACGCAGTCAGTGCCAGAGGCGGGGGGAAACGACAGCATGGGTTGAGCATTTGTGGGGGGATTTTCTCTCTACTGAAAAAGCAGTTTCGGGTTTTGCTGCTGTTGTTGTTGCTGTTGTTGTTGTTGTTGTTGCTGTCGCCTACGCGGCATAGTTTTAACTGTGTTGTTGCTATACACTAGCCAAAGTTAAGTCGCTTAGTTATATGCTAGCAATGGGGCAAAGTTTGGAAATGCGAATGTACTACAATCTATTAAAAATATAATATAATATTTATATAAATAATTTGTTTAATTTATAAAAACTATATATATTTATATTATTTATTTATTTATTAACACAAAATTAAATTTAATTTGATTATTAAAGTACAATAATTAAAATTATATGGTAAATTAATATATTTAAAAAAAAATGTCATCTTTAATATTATTTAAATCATTTTCAAGCTGATAATTTACTATATAAAAATAAAATTAAAATCGAAATTAAATTTAAATTTATAGCTCGTAATATGAACACTTCAAATTGAATGTTTAAAGTTACATTTTATATTTAAGATGTTAACAATAAAATAATAATAATTTGAAACAATTTAAAATAATTATTTTTTAATGTTAATAGTTATTCGAATCATTTTCAAGGTATTAGTTTGCTATAACTAAAAAAATGTTGTTGTTGTATTAGCATTTCATTTTACTAAATAAAATAATCTAATTTTATTATTATTACTATTATTTATTATTATTTAATATAATCTTAAAACAAAATCTATAGTTTCAAAATTTATTCAAATCATTTTGAAGTTCATAAATTGCTATAAATAAGTAAATTGAATTCTTTGTTATATAAACACAAAAATTGCGTAAATTTATAATTTTCTTTTGTAGAATTAAAATTAACATTATAGTTAATTTAGTGCATTCATTAGTCGCTGTGCTGCATTCAATTTCCAGTTGAATTTTGTTGTTTTGCCCAAAAATTCACGCACTTTTTGTGCGTTGCTCTATGTGAATGTTATAGAGTCTATGTATGTGCATACATATATACTATACATATATATATATATATATATTTATTATGTGTGTGTGTGTGTGTGTGTGTGCGTATAAGTGTCCTGGCAAGTACATAGAGGCGCCGTTATGTGCGCAGATTGCCTTCCTGCCTAGCCTGGTAAATGGACGCAGCGTAGCAGCAGCAGGCGCTGGGCGGGATTCGTCTCTCGTCTTTCGCTTCGCTTTCGCTTTTGCTTTCACTTTCGCTTTCACTTTGCCACCTAGCGACGCACAGGCGGCAGTGGGGCAACGGGACAGTAGTGGGCGGAGAGCGGCGGAAGACAGGGGGAAGGCAACTGGCTAGGGAGGCAAAAACTTTCGACATCAAAAAGAACTACTTTCGATAATCACAGGCCTGGCGCCAAAGGAATTACATTTTGCCGGCTGCGCGTTTGCCATTCTCCTCTTTCTTCTCCTCTTGTTTGTTTTTTTTTTTTTATATATTTTTTTACTGCTTTATTTTATTTATATATTTTTTTTTACTTTTTTTGGTTGTTGTTGTTGTACGGGTTTCGGTTACGGATTCAGTTTAAAGTTTGTCGAATTATTTCGTGTTTCGCCTACTTTTATTCGCATACAAATTTCCTTTTATTCGCCTCGGGCTTGCCTCATTTTTATGCATTTTTTATGCCCTATTTTATGCGTTTATTGTTTTGTGGTTGTACACGATGAGGTCACCGTCAAAACAATACCATTTAAAAATATACAACGAATTATTCAAATAATATTTGAGCTCACGCTTTTTAATTTACAACTTTCCCTCTCCCAATTCTCTCGCTCTCTCCTTCTCCCACTCTCTGTAAACAAATGCCCAGCCCCAGCGATTTAAAACTTCTGCCCACTCCTAAGCCCAACTTCAAAGCGCAAGTCTTTCACATCAATGACATCATGTGTTTGAGTCTTGGAGGAAAATGCAATCGGAAAATTGTGCAAAGTGCGGTGGTGAGTTTTCTTGCCTCTTAACCGGTTTGGCATGAAAATCCCCTTTTCATTTGGCAAAAGCTAAACTGTTGCAGTCAGTAATTTAATGGGGTAAAAGTTTTCATTAAAGGGGTTGCTCACCTTGATGGATAGTTACCCAGCGGGAGAAAGGGTTTAGGATTAGCAATATATGCATTCAGTTTTGCTAAGGTGGAAACGGGATGATTATATAGAAAGCACTGTTTACTGCACTGTATTGTACAACAAAGCAGATTAATTACAATAGAGCATTGAAATTTATGTGCTTTTGAATTGAACGTGTGAAAATTTGCATTAAAATAAAACTATTTTACAAACAATAACAAGAAAAACAAATCATCTAATTTAATTGGTTATGCGTAAAGCAATTCAAAAACTCGCGCGCATTTGTACGCACGCACAGCCAACTTCAAGCGAGTCAAACTTTGCGCGCAGCCAACACTATTATAACGTAAGATTCACTTGCGTAACGTTACTCATATTTGCGTTTAAATCTGTCTTTGAATGACAGAAACAAATATCCATTTATTTAACATTGACGTTTGTAAAAAGAAATTGTAATAGTACATTTAGTATAGTTCTTTCAATTTTATATTTTAGATTTTCGAGGTATTTATATTTTGATGAATGTTGTGATATCAGTGCAAATTTTTTGGTATTTCTGGCTTTTAGTGCAACGGTCACTCTGGTTTTCACAGCAACAGCAAAGCAGACGGACGACGTAGGTCTCGTCAACGAGATTTTCGATACAAAAACAAATAGGAATAACAATAAACATCAACCCACAAGATGATGAAAGCCGTCTCCTGTGCCCTTGTGCGCTCCAGCGCACAGGCGGTGTCCACCGGACTGCGAGCAAGCGGAGTCGCTGTCAACGCCGTTGGTAAGCATATGCAACCGACACCAAAAATTTTGCTACAAGCGGGAGCAGCAGCGGGTTACATAATTTAATCGGATAATTAGATAGTTATCTCTGGATAAGACTTAATTCCAAATAAATGAATGTATTGCAATGTTTCTAACAAACAATTGCAAAATATTGCCAATTTCCTTACGTAATTTCGACATAACCTCGACCCCGTGGCAAGTGAAAACAGCTGATTGACGAATGAGTGTGTGAGAGGCGGGGACAACACTGAAAACTCTTTTGCGTTACAAGTTTGTGAATGAATGAAATGATATCTAATGTTATGCCTTTTTTAGCTACGCGCCAGGGTCACACCGATCTACAGGTACCAGATTTCTCGCCATATCGCCGTGAGTCGGTTAAGGATTCGCGTCGTCGCAACGAGACCACAGAGGAACGCAAGGCCTTCTCCTATATGATGGTCGGTGCTGGTGCTGTTGGTGGCGCCTATGCCGCCAAGGGTCTGGTCAACGCTTTCGTTAGCTCAATGAGCGCCACAGCCGATGTGTTGGCTATGGCCAAAATCGAAATTAAACTTGCGGACATACCGGAGGGCAAGTCGGTTACATTCAAGTGGCGTGGCAAGCCTCTGTTTATTCGCCATCGCACCCAGCAGGAGATCCAAACGGAACAGAGTGTTCCCGTATCGGAGCTGCGTGATCCGGAAACTGACGATGTATGTATTGTATTTTCAAATGTTTATTTCTTGTTGACTTCAATTCTTCCTATTTTTTCAGCAACGCGTCGTAAAGCCCGAATGGCTTGTGGTACTTGGTGTGTGCACGCACTTGGGTTGTGTACCAATTGCAAATGCTGGCGATTGGGGTGGCTACTATTGCCCATGCCACGGTTCCCATTACGATGCATCGGGTCGCATTCGTAAGGGCCCAGCGCCATTGAATTTGGAGGTGCCCACCCATGAGTTCCCTGATGAGGGCACCCTGGTCGTTGGTTAAAGCCGTCAAGTGTTGTTTTACGTTTAAGCATAGCCCCGCGACAGCAAAATAGTGAATGGATTAATGTAAATTAATAAAAACAAACAACCAAACAAACAAACAAACAATAAAAGCAACAAGCGATTATTCTAACCAGGCCAAGTTTCTCAAATGCCACACAAAGGTTAATGGACTCAAGCCTCTACCATCCTCGATGTGATTAGGCAACTGTTTTAAATGTTTATTGAATTAAATTCAAAAATTGGTGCGTTAAACAAGACATTCGATCCAATCTTCAACGAAATCTTGGAACTACACGATGCTTCAATCAATTTATCAGCATATATCAAGTTTTAATCGAATTTTTACGTACCATGTAAAGCTAATATAAATTCATTTTTAGTTTTTTGCACTGAGCGATTAATTAAATTAGTATCGTTCATTAATTAAAATCTATTTCAAATTTAAAAATTGCCGCCTCAGGACTTTCATCGCTTTCACTTAACGCCTTGCAATGCTATCGAAATCGATTAATTAATCAAAACAACTGTGCGATATGTTGTATGTAGGTGCAGCTGATTACGAATTGGCGCCAATTCGAATTCGAATGTCCTACATTCGGAGTTATTATTGATTTTAAACCTGCTGACATAATTATTGTGCTGGTGTTTGTTTTCGTGACATTTTGAGCTCTGCTCCTGGCGTAAGGATATTTTCCATTGGTGGTTGCTTGAAAAGCTTACAAAATTGCACATCTACTGGAAAATCCGTTGCACCACCAACCACCGTTATCAGGTGGCACAGCGGATCGTCTTGGTGTAGAATTTGATTTCTACAACGTGGCCTCCAGCAAGGTACACCCTAGTCCGGGGGCAGCGCGCAGCGTTTGGGCGCTGCCCCTGACGGCGTCCTCATCATGCAACATGGAGGAAGATGGCCACGCCCATGGTGACATCGATATAGACATTGATCATCGGCCTCATTCGCCAACGGGTGCCAATGGTGGTCCCAGCAACGGTGATGGGAATGACCATGACAGCAATATGCTGCTTTTTGAGGGTTTGGATGGCGCCACTGTCAATCTGGATGATATCTTTGACATTATTAAAAGCGGTGAGGTCAGCGAGGTTGAGAATCTCGTGGAAAAGTTTGGCATGGAATGTTTATCGGCTCGGGATCGCCACGGCTACACGCCTGCTCACTGGATTGCACTCAATGGGAACGTGCAGCTCATGCGTTATCTCATCGAGCGGTCGGCGCCCATTGATTTGCCCTGCCTGGGCACGCAGGGTCCACGACCCATACACTGGGCCTGCCGCAAAGGACATGCATCTGTGGTGCAGGTGTTGCTGCAGGCAGGAGTAGCCGTGAATGCTGCTGATTTCAAAGGATTAACACCGTTGCATCTGGCTTGCATGTATGGACGCACCGCTACGGCAGCGTATTTACTAGGAATGGGTGCACTGAACAATCTGACGGATATCAACGGCGATACGGCACTTCACTGGGCAGCATATAAGGGACATGGTGACCTAATGCGACTGCTTATGTACTCTGGCGTGGAGCTGCAGAAAACGGATAACTTTGGTTCAACCCCATTGCATCTAGCATGTCTATCAGGGAATATCAACTGTGTGCGGCTGCTGTGCGAGAAATCGCAGCTGGATCTGGAGCCACGTGATAAGAATGGCAAGACGCCAATAATGTTGGCACAGGCGCATCAGCACCAGGACGTGGTGCGTTTACTGTATGGTGAGGTGAAGAAGAAATCACGCTGGATACCATCTGTATCGGAGAGCTGGGGATGGCTCTTTGGCGGTGCCGGAGACTCGAAGGGTCCGCTGTTTCTGTTTTTATTCTCCGTGCTGCTCTGGGGATATCCGATGTACATGATACGAGCGATACCCATTACCTGGAATATACTGCGCCGTTCGCACTATTGCTTCATTTACTGGAACGTGGTCATGTGGGTCAGCTGGGCTATTGCCAATCGTCGTGATCCAGGCTACATACCACTCAGCTCCGAGGCATACTATCGTGCCATCAAGCAGATCCCCTACTTTGACAAGCTGAAGAAACGCAACGTAATGCTCACACGGCTGTGCCACAGCTGCCGCTGTCTACGTCCACTGCGTGCTAAACATTGTCGGGTGTGCAATCGCTGCGTCTCCTACTTTGACCATCATTGTCCGTTTATCTACAATTGTGTGGGTCTGCGGAATCGCATGTGGTTCTTCCTCTTTGTGCTGTCTGTGGCCGTGAATTGCTCATTTACGATCTACTTTGCTTGCTACTGTGTCATGATCGAGGGCTTCACCTTGCTGTACGTGCTGGGTCTGATTGAGGCGGTCGTATTCTGTGGCTTGGGTTGGATACTTACCTGTACTTCGGTAAGCAAACCTTATAGATTTTATAGGATTGTGTTCTAATTGCAATTATTTAATTTGTGCTCAAGATTCTGCATGCTTGCATGAATCTCACTACGAACGAGATGTTCAACTATAAGCGTTATCCATATTTGCGCGATAAACGTGGTCGCTATCAGAATCCGTTCTCGCGCGGACCTATACTGAATCTGTTGGAGTTCTTTGTCTGCCTGCCGGATCGAAGCGATGATAATGATCTGCTGCTCGAGGATAACATTTGATTAAGAAGCTAGGAGCGCGCTCATGCTCGCCGGCGCAAGGTGCCCGTGCGTGGATAATAGCGACAGCCTCTAAAGCTCTAAGCAGCAGGCATTGGCTGTGCTTTGAATTTTGCTCCAGGCTTCAACGTTTAGCTCACGTCCGCTTTGAGGACATGCGACATGCGAGGATTACCAAAGAAGGGCTGACGGCAACGTTTTATCAATCAACAATTGCAATATTAATACAATATCCTTGCAGTAATACCTCTTCAATTGCACATGGCTACTTAGCTGTATTTGATATATCATTGACTTGAATCTCTGTCGAGAGCCTGCTGCAAGGATATTAATGCTTCGGCGCTTCGAAGAAGGCTTATTTATATTTATAAAATATTTAAAAAATAGCTAGCATTAATAAGAATTACGCTTCTCTTGTTATTCCATTAATGATATTTGTTCTTCTTTTTTGTACAAAAACTTGTTATGTATAAATTGTTGTATTTAATGAATCTCTATATATATATTAAATATACTTAATATAATGAATATAAAAAATGTATGTTAATTATGTAAAAATGTTTACTAAATGGCTAAACAGTGGAGACAGATCCATTTGTTCTTTCATCGTTTTTTTTTTTTTTTTTTGTAGAAATTGCACAGATAATACTAAAACAAAATCAATCGGAAGATCAATTGAATTTTCACTATAAAAATGTTTAGACTTTGGTATGGATATTTTTGGAGGCGTGTGAAATTGGAATTTTTTTTGAGAATGGAACGACGAATATGATTGTTGCATATTAATACGAATATTAAAAAACAATACTGAATTATTTAGCTTTCGAAACAAAAGTCATAGTTCTCTGGATCTTCTGGTATTGGCGGTGGATCCTTGCTGATATCAACACCTTCCGTATCAAGCAAACGCAACTTAATTTCCATGGATAGCAGCATGTCAAAGTCCTCTTTCTTTTGCTTGCTGCACATCTCCTGGCCGAGCAGAGCATTGATGCCATCTGTCCAGTAGTTGAAGATGTTCTCATCCGGTGCTACAAAATCCAGCGTGGAATGTATGCCACTCTCGAACGTGATGGAGAAGGCTAAATTCACAGATTTACGAGACTGCTTCATGTGCGGGCATTCTTTGCCTTCCAGCAGCTGTTTAATATCAATGATAGGCAACTTCTTGGGTAGCTCCTCCAGCGTGGGTATGTTCTTTTCGTCGCAGTCGCCGTAATGTATGACCTTATAGTTCGGCGACAGGCGAGCATACCAGAACTTGTCCTTGGTGCGATTGCCACGCGAATATTTGGGAAAGCGTGTGCCTGTCGAGGAGTAGCCAAAAATGTAATTAATAGATTCTGCAGCCAATGGGTTTACTAAAAGGTTACCTTCCACTAGAAATGAGAGTCGTTGCTGCTTAATTAGTTCTATAATTTGTGGTGAGATTTTTTCCTTTAGCTTTACTATAGCCGACGCCGTTGAATCGCATTCCTCCTTCGATGTGCGCTCCTGCTGACGGAGCGCTGTAATCTGTTGATATGTCAGCAGCGCGATCTTGGTGCGAAAGTCTTCCAAGTTCTCAGGGCGCAGCTTAAGCGTGCGTTGAATTTGTTCTCGCACTACACTGAATACCTTCTGGAAATCCTCGGCTGTGGCACGCATGTCCTTCCAGGTGCGATTCAATGTGATGACACATATGCAGAAGAATTCCTCAAAGGGCTGATCATGCGTAAAGAACATGGGCTGAAAGTCTCCAGATTGTTCAGCTGGTGCGTCGCCAATGCGCAGAATATCGCACAACACCTTAACCAGTTCGATGGAAGTTCGTCCAAATGGACACTCATGCTCATCTGCACGACATGAGTTCTCATGCACAATCTTTGTGTATTGCTGCGTGTAGTTGCGCGCGAAATAAACCATGCAGTCCAACGCCAGTATGCCTAAAATATGATAAAATATTAGATCAATTCAGGTATAGCTAATTGAAGTTTACCTGGCGGTGTTTCAATGAAGTCCTGTGCCGGATTGATGTCATACTTAAAGCCCAATTTCTTATAATATTGCGAGAAGTTGACATTGCCGGCGCCGGAGCCACCGCCGCTGCCGCCACCACCTCGACGTATATGGTCATCATTCATGCTCAAGGAGCCAGCGTAGTCATCAAAGGCAATACGCCTCAATTCCTTGATCTTCTCATGCGCATCCTGATCCTGTGCATTCATTTTCATTCGCATTCGCTTCTCCAGCAAGCCCAGGGTCAATGTTTGCAACACATACAGCTGATGAGTCATCTCAGTGCTCAGCCCATTGCCAATCAAAGCCAAACGATATTGCTTAGCACTTATAGTATGGGCAATGGTACGTTTCCTCGACTCGTCGGCCTTCATAAACAGGGCATTCAGCAGGGCTATTGCATTCTGACGCATGACGGGGGAATTAACTTCCTGTAGCAATCGTAGAATATCCTGCAGTTTGACATCCTCTGCGACCTGTACGTACTTGCTGCTGTTCTGCACAATATTCTCAATATTGGAGAGCGCGCTCTCGCCACATTTGGTGGGATAATTTTGAAAATTGCGTACAATTTCAATGTTACGCGCCACGAAGCTGGTCTCAGGCACCTCCCACGAAACAGTGCCATGCTCCATGAGCTCCACAAAGCTAGCCAAACTATACTTGAGTATCTCCTCATCGTTCTGGTTAACATCTTCGATCATTTTTATCAGTATATCCAGACCCTTCTCCTTGATGAACTCCAAGGCAAATGTATGATCCATACTCAACGTTGTCAGCTCTTTGAGACGCTGTGCCTTCTCCAGTGCATTGCCATTGATTAAAGTCTCCAGCGTATCGCTGGCAGTTTTCGAGGGTGAATACTGTAGCCGCAGTACAGAGCCATTCTTAATCTCATTGCGATTCTTCTCAGTCACATATTTCATATTATTTGTCTCGCAAAACTGCAGCGCATAATTCTGATGATCGCTGATGGACCAACCATTGCATATTTCCTGTATTTTACCTATAAGATAAAGCAAAAATATGTTAACAATTATTATAACCAAATGTTTTAGTGTTGTACAAATTGTTTATCTTTAATTGCTTGAGACCTACACCCCCGCCCATGGACAATACGGCATCAACATATTGCCGCTTCCTGTTGTATCCCCATGCATTTCAATGAGCCATGGTGACGCTGACATCACAGCGGCAACCACAAAGGGCGTTGGCGCTGCCTACTTTGAATATTCAAATAAGTCCAGAGAAATAAGATGCAGTGGCACTTGAAATTAATGCATTTGCTTGCTTACACACACCAACAAGAATTATCTATTGTTTTTTTTTATTTAATTACACTATAACAAATTTGTTTAAGAGCATACTTGCAAGTGGATGCCTTTGATCGAGATTGATTAACTGCGCTATATGATTCTCGCGCTCCACAGCTATTTTCACTATGTGAGCATCTTTGACTGGCATCTTTTTGGGTATCATTTTCGATGATATTTGCGCTCTATTTACTATTATTAACTAAAATGTTATTGTTTTTTCAGCAACTTCAGATTCGTGATTAATTTGCTATAAAAGTTATCGACAACAACTATACATACGATACTTTTTCAACAGGGCTGCTATGTAATAATGTTAAGAATATCGATAGTCAAGATAAAAATTGCAATGTCGAAAACCGTTTGTATCAAAAATATATTTATTATCAATACAAATTATTGCATTTGGTTTGTCAACAGTTTTATAAGCTCTCCGACAACCAATACATTAATACTATTGCCGAGTAGTCGATACTTTTGCCGATTGGTAGTATCGGCGGGAAATTCAAAGTCTTCGGGAAAACTCATTAATCGCGCTACTTCTCGTGGCGTGAAATAACGCAATTTTATTTGTCGTAGTAACTCCAGACGTCTCTCTTGTACTTCTTTGGAATCGCTGCTATTGGGATCCATATCAATCTCTTTAACAGCTTCAAATATACTATGTGATTGCTCCTCAGAAAGCGGTGTAAACGCCGAACCAGTGCCTTCTGTATAGTGTGTATAGCCCTTTGTAAAACACATGGATCTGCATTGAGCTGGATGGATGATGTCCATAACCAGTACTCGTTTCCTTAGCACATCATCGGGCACAAGCGTGTCAAGTGGAGCGTTTGGTTCCACTATGGTAGATATTTTAGTTGAAGCTGGTTGAGTCGAATCAACATTAGTTTCCGGCATCTGTTCCCAGATTTTTCCAGCTTCGAAGTCAAAATCTTTATCTTTCCGAGCTATGCAGTAGTATCTATGCCGAGTGTTCGGCACATTAAACTGAGTTGGTGTTAAAATGAACTCACGCCAGAAAAATTTAGCTTCCTCTAAAGCATTAATAAATTGTCTGCGCGCTTGTGATCCTTCAAATCCTTTTACATTTTCCATTAGGATATACTGAAGCATTTCGCACTTGGGTATCAAAGAACATATATGGGTTAGGGCGCACGACCGCTTGTCTTCTACATCCCGCTGTAAGCCTTGTCGGGTGTGTGGTTGGCATGGCGGAGACATTAGGATCAGGCTTGCATTTAATTTCCTCACTTCCTTTTCACTAAGACTTTGAATATTTCTCGTTTTGATATTAGTATTCTTATAGTTATGTTTGTAAACTGCATTAGCCACGGTGTTCACATCCAGGGCGGCAACGACTTCGCCTGGAAGTTGTGCATCTGTTAAAATAAAATTATGTAAGTGTGCGTTCGAAATATGTTATTCTAATCATTACGTACGCACATTTAAAAGCATAATGCATGCCACCAATGCCGCTAAATAACTCCAATACTCGAAATTCCATGATTATATATTTGTTTACTTGAATCGTTGCACGCTTCAAAACACCTGTTGACCATTCGCAACGATTAGGTAGTTTTATACTATCGATATCGGAACGATATTAATAATCGGGTTTCTGTGTGAATGGCATTTCTGGCAAGAAGTAGAAGGTCAACACGTGCCGCTTGTTTTCTAAAATTTATTAACGAAAAATATGGGTAAAGCTAAAAGAAAACAACCGCCTGCCCCTGTAGATGAGGACTCAGATAGTGACTCCAGCTTTGCAGAAGAAGCTACCGAGGAGGCAGAAGGCGCACAAGAACCGGTGACGGACAGCAGTGAAGATGATAGCGACATGGAAGTAAATAGCAAAATGCCGAAAAAGCAGAAACGAGAGACAGCGGAAGAATCTGGTAATGAACGAGACGATGATGATGACGAAGGCGACGACGACGACGATGATGATGATGATGATGATGATGACGATGACGGCGAGGATGGTGATGCTAAGGGCAGCAAGGCACGTTTGCCTGTGCTCAATCCGCTAAGTCTTATGAGAAACAAAGAGCAGCGTACGGCGCTGTTTCGTAAAATGAAGAAGGAGAAGCATAAGAAAAAAATGCAAGAGCGGCGAGCACGTCGTAAGGCAGGCCTTCCTGCCAATCCCGGCCACACAATTGAAAGCTTGCGTGAAAAGGATCAGACAGAAGTAGCCAACCTCAACGATTCCGACAACGAGGAACTACACAAGGAACTAAATATCGATGAGTTTAGTTCTTACTTCGAGCGCATCTATCAGCCAAAGGTGCTAATTACATATGCCGATAATCCCGTGACCAGAACACGTAAATTTGGTCTGGAATTGTCGCGTATATTTCCCAATGCCTTGGTGAAAATACGCAACAAATCTTCGGTAAAGAAAATTTGTAAAAGTGCAGAACGTGAACAATTCACTGATGTTGTTATAATCAATGAGGATAGACGCAAACCAAATGGACTGCTGGTTATACATCTGCCAAATGGTCCAACGGCACATTTTAAGGTGTCCAACGTCAAGCTGACAACGGACATTAAGCGTGATCACAAGGAGATAACGAAGCATCGTCCAGAAGTAATATTAACTAATTTTACAACGCGCTTAGGTCTTACAGTGGGACGTATGTTGGGTGCATTGTTCCATCATGATCCCGAGTTCCGTGGTCGTCGCGCTGTGACCTTTCACAATCAGCGTGATTATATATTCTTCCGGCATCATCGTTACGAGTTCTCTAAAGAAGGCAAGCGTGTCAAGCTGCGGGAACTGGGGCCACGCTTCACGCTGAAGTTACGCTCATTGCAGGAAGGCACGTTCGATAGCAAAACTGGAGATTATGCTTGGATTATTAGTAATAAGCGGCATGCCATGGAGTCTAGGCGTCGCTTCTTCCTCTAGTGGGAATACATTGCTTTTCACTTTTTTGAAATGTTAATATATTGTAATAATTCGTAAGAGGATATAAATTAAAAGATATTAAGAAAATAAAAACAAAATTTTCACTCGAAGGACAGTAACCAGGAGAAACCACCACGTGATGTCGAATATGTATATATAACATAATTGATTTGCTAATGCTAAAATGTGCAACATGCAACAGACAGATGGGACACAGCCATCCTCTGGTGATTGGCACGCCACGAGGTTCGGCACAGCCGTGTGCCGATTACCACCATTCCCATTACATGGTGGGGCACTGGGGACCGCCGCCAGCTGCAGCTGCTGCTGCTGGATCACCAAATGGCAGATCTCCACCGGTCTCAGCCAGAATCTCTGGTGGTGGTTGTCCAAAGTCTTGCAATTTTCGCATATCGTCCAGCACCACACGGAACTTTTCACGCTTCACAGTGGCCGAGTCGTCTGGCTTTTCGGCCATCAAATGACCCTCAATAATTTTGTAGAGCTCAAGCTGCTTTTGGTATCTGAAAAGAAAAGAGCGTAATATTAATAAACAAAATATCAAATTACACTCAACGATAATTTCAGCGAATTTGCAAATTCTTCGAGTGCTCATAGTCACGTAGTCATGGAATACGTATATACGCTCATCAGGGTGTGGTCCATTAAGTAAATATAATGGCATGATGGCTCTTGTCACTTACCTCTCCTTGTCTTCTGCAGATAGTTTTGAGTCGTTCTCCTCTAGATATTTGGGATACTTCTCTAGAAGCTCTTTAATGCTGGGTAACAATATCTCTGCGGAGAGCAGGCTCTGCATCATGCCTTCCATGAAGGGTATGAAACTGTTACCATCACCGTCACCCTACAATTATTTAAATCAATTTAAAGATATAGAAGTGCTACGATATATGGTAGTAGTACTTACCCCATCTAAATTCATGGCACCGAACATACTAGCAATATCGGTGTCGGAGGCGGGTGCTGCCAGATTATCGGTGCCTTCTTGCAGACCCTGCGACAAACAACTGAATAAATACATGTGATATATAAAGATAGGAACAACTGGAACATACTTTCAATGCTTGCGAAATGCTATCTGAATACTTGGCGACCTCGTCGTCATTAGCGGTGTTCTCACCGCTGAGGGTCATAGCGGCGGCTTCGGCCATTTTTTTGAAACCGGCCATAATCTGATCCGGATTCTGTGGCAGTGGCGGTATATCACCGCTGGGCGTGTCTGGCCCACCGAAAAGTGTGTTCATTCTATCGGCCAAGATTTTCGCTTGTTCGCTGCAATAATCCAAAGTTCATTATTGACTCAATGAATGACTGAGCACATGTATATAATCGCACTTACATGAAAAATGCATCTGGATCCTCGCCACCTTCGCCGGTTTCACCTTGGGCGGCACCTGTGGCCGTCGATGAAGCCTTCTGTTTGTCGCCGCTCTTGCTTTTATCGAAATCCTGCAGAGCATCTGTGAACGAGTTTATTATATAAGGTGGTGAAGTGAGGCGCTATCATTATTGGCCAATGCTTACTGTCAAGCAGGTCGTTCAAGTCATCGGCATCTCCATTTTGCTTTTGATCGGCCATTCTGTTGTATTAATGTGATTTAAATGATTCAATTTCTGCAAAAACTATGTAACACCTCTTGTTTCGTGGGGAAACAGAGCGTGTGTGCAACTGTGAATGTGTGAGTGCGGTAGTAATTTATTTGCTCCCTTTATGCTGCAGGTGGCACTAGACTCTATCGATATGGATGTCACGATGAAATGCGATTAAATGTTTAATTATGAACCATCGAATAATGTTGTGCACTTTTTTAAATTAAACGCATTTTGTTTTAATCTGTGTTATTACAGCACTTGCACAATATTACATAAATTATTGTAAAACTTTTACTAAATATTTTTTTTGTATAAATATCGATAGGTAAGTACGCAAGCTAGTTCATTTGACACAAAATTTGATATATCGATAGCGTGTGAGCTGGTAGTTCCGTTTTAATCCGAATTAGCAGTTGAATATTTGAATCGAGTGAACTAATAAATTGTATATTGCAAAATTGAACAAAATTAAATTTATATCTATATGAATTCAGAGGAGAATTTATTTTGTTAAATTATTGACATTTTTTGTTTGACATTTGTTGATTTTATTTGACTATTTTATTTCTAATAAACTGTTAAACAAAGTCTCAATGTATTAACTTAACGCTTAGGTGTTGAAAACGTAACAAACCAAGGACATTAGCCAAAGATTATCTAAAATAATCACTCAAAATATTATTCTACGAAACCCAAACACACCCAAACATTATAACAGATACCCATACACTAAGGTCATGCACCTTGCTGTGCAGACATGAAGATCGGCGACCAAAACTGCGACCAGAACTTAAACCGCACATACTATACACACACCATACGGAGTGACTGAGAGAGCGAGAGAGCGAGAGAGCCAGAGAACTGTGAGGGGCCAATTGAGGCGAGACAAATTTTCGAAACCAGAACGTTACACCCTGTATTGGTAGTGCTCGTATGGTATGCTACGGTAGGGAGTCTATGCAATTGCTGTTGCTACTTCTGCTGGTTGCTGGCTGTTTGCTCAAGGTTATCGCTGAAGGAACCCCGCCATGTTATGCCGAGTCCTTAACGTATTCTCATATGGTTGGCTATTTGGTTTTTAGGTTTTCTGTTTTAACCGCACCGCTTACCAAAGAGCAAAACGAATTTCGAGTCAAAAATTCTTGCATTCGGCACGCCGTGTTTGTGGTAAATTTGGGGCGTAATATTTTAAGGGTGCGCATTCTATGAATAAACAACCTGGGCGGAGTTTAGTCTGAAAATGATGCATAATTTTGTGTATTAGCAGCTCCTAATGTGTTAGTTAAGGTTTAGTTTGAATTGTCGCTAAGGGTGGCATAAAAAAACGAATAAATTAATTCTGTTCAATAAACTAACCAAACTTCCTGTATCTAGAATTCACCTGAACTAAAAGAAAGATTGCCTGTACCAAAAAAAAAAAAAAGATTTCGATGATCTAGAAGAAGCAAACCCGTTCCTTTCGTAGAAAATAAACGGTTCAAGTCAATAAGTCAAGACAAAAGTCGAAAGCGTAAAAACCCTTTCGTTGAACAATGGTAGAAAGAGTTTAAACTAGATCTCTGTTTTTTGGCACAATTTTAAACAGACTTAGTGTCCTTGCCATAAACAGTTTATATCTTATATTATGGGCTGTTAGAAGTTACCTGGCCTGAATGCAGCGCACGCAAATTTTCCACGGAAGTGTAGATACAGAAACGGAACCCTGTGCAGGACGCCCAGAGCATCCTTAAGCCATAAAATACGCATCCTTACTGGCGTTTCCTGTGTGTCTTATTGTTGTTTGTTTCTTTCTTTTTAGTCGTTTCGGGTTTGGGAAACTTTTTGCAGCATATACCTCTAAGCTAGATGAAGCTGATCATATATCATTCTGACGATTTCACGGTCGCTGATCGTCAGAGCGACTTTTTTCTATGTCAGCTATGTTTCAGTGAAGCGAACATCGAATTTTTACGACCATTCGCGCTATTGATCATAATGTCATATAATAGAGTGTCCATTTGTTGCCGCGAATGGCAATGATTGTGGTTTTATATGTGCCTCATTGAGCTGGAAGAATGGAGCGTGTGCCGTTGCCAGGATTACGCCTTGTAGTCAACTTTGCGCCCATTGATGAAAGGCATTTGCAATGTTTCCTGGAAAACTTGTAGAAGCTGTTTTTCTTTGAAATGTACCAAATGGCAGGCAGCCGTCTCAGTCCCATCCCATCCCAAGTGGCGATGAGGCAACGCCTTGTGAGTTTTCTTTCACGCCCTAACTGTCACTTGGTGATTCCCCATCAAAGCGTTCAACGCATGCAACATGCAAATGAGCCCTTACGTCGTCTGTCTGTCTACCACTTGATCTCTGCGCCGCAGGGTTGGCCATCTCCAGTCAGTCGGGCGTGCAACATGCCGCACACTTAATGTGGGTCACCCTCGCCCCGCAACGCAGCAATGTTCTGAATGATTAAGCGGAAATTAAATAAGTGTGAGTGTACCCTGTTTACAGCCTCTCAATTAGCTACGGTCACATTTTTTATGCTGTGGGTGTGGATTTTTTATTCTGTCAGTCGTTCAATTTGGCTGCATTTATGCGCAGTCATTGTTTGAAAATGAATTAAATGTAATGTAAACAATGTTAAATTTCAAATTAAATCAAATATTATAAATAATTCTCATTGCATTGCAAAAAAAACTGATTTGCTATTAAATGCGCAGTTACGCAAGCGCAGCTTATCCTTACGTCATTTGACATAACGTAACACGTGCTGGCGGCAGTGACAGCTGACAAATATCGATAACAATGGCGTCAAATGATTACGTATCAACAGCAATAGGAACGATTGCAGTGCATCTCGAAAGCGCAGCTAGAGCAGGTGATTAATGAATATATTGAATAATTTTATTTAAATTCGCATATATCCGATACGTAGCATGGCGAATGGTAAAACGCCGGCACCGATTGTGTGGAGCGCCCCTTGCCCATTGTGTGTGTGTGTGTGTGTATGGTGAATGTGAGAAAAACGCCACCTACTTTCCAGCTCAGATCTTAGACAATTTCAATAGCCGATGATGAATAGTATCTGCTGATCGCAGCGTCCGCTCTGGCCAAATACCAATTACAAATCATATAAGCAAGCAGACGCCGCAACAGGTTGTTCCCGTTTACTGCTTGCTGGTGCTGCTGATGCTGTTGCTGCTGCAACTGGAGCTGCGGAAAACAAATTAATCTTGTTGCCACTGACAGAAGATGTTGGATTTGTTTTGTTGTGTTTTCTGTGTTTTGTTTTGTTTTTTTTTTTTTTTTTGGCTTGCGGGTCGCCTCGTCACTTTCTTCTTGACGGCAAAGGTTTTCCATTTGCCTTGCAGCATGTTTGATGATGTTGGGTGCCCTGTGGCACCGGGACAGCCAGGGTGAAGCGTGAAGACCTGACTCTCCAGATGTTTGATCTGCCATACTGCAATACATTTGTTGTTATTGTAGTTGTTGATGTGGAAGCGTTTTGCCTACCTTGCGCCTTCTGTTTAATGATCAATTTGTTGTCCCTCTGATCGTGCCGCCAGCGTTTAGCAGCCACTCGCCTGCTCCACCTTCTCCTTCACCAACAACGCCTGTTTCCCTCTCTCTCTCTCTCTCTCTCTCTCTCTCTCTCTGCTTCGCACAGCTAATGAGTTTTGTAAAAGTGGGTGTATGTGGCAAGCAGCTCCCACAGCGGCCGCGTCCGCATAAGCCCCTCTTTTCTGCAAAATTATAAGCATTTTCTTGTTGTTTTTGCCAGACAACGGGTCGTCGTCTTCTGGTCTGATACGCTCTGGTCTGGTTTGGTCTGCTCTGCTCTTCTGGCCGTGTCGAAATGTGCTCACAGTTCCACTTTTGCGGCCAACCATTGGATTATGATGGGCCTTTGTGGGTATCTATGTTCAGCGAGAGGAAGAGAGAGTAAGGGGAAGAGAACGAAAAAGATAGCAGGGGCGGAACACGAGGGGCGCGAACAGCTCGCTTTCAATCGAAATATAAAATATGCTAATTTGTAAACAATGAACTTAGCTGGAAGGTAGCTCGTGACCCACAAACAACTAATGCCTTCAATTAGCCAAACTAAACACATTTTGCACTTGGGCAGAGCCCAAAAGGAGGGCCAAGCAAGGGTTAAGCTTTATGCTCAAGGGTTAATCGCATTCGATTTGCTGCTGATCGTGCACCAAGACAGCAAACGAGAGTTGTCGAAAGAAAGAGAGGGAGACAGATTGAGAAAGAGAGAGAGAGAGATTGTGAGTGTGAGTGAGAAAGAGACAGTACGTCTAGTGGGTGTGAATAGATCGGGAAAGCCCTCGTGGTGGGCGTTGGCTGCGTTAAGCCGCATCTTTCGACCTCATATACGGTAGCTACCTGAGACGCCATACGCCCTCATCGACCACGTCGCCCGTCGTCCGTCGCCCGTGGCAAATCGTTTACAAATGTTGATCAAAAACGTTGCACTGTAATACGATTAGCCGCTATAATCGTACCAATTCGCAGCACAACAGTTGGAAAACTTAGGCCAAATATTTGATAAAGTCAACTCGCTGCCCGTGTTCACTCTAAGCCGACTCCTCATCCTTTTAAGCTCGCCTTGTTTGTTGTTTCATGCTTTGCTATTTGTTTGCATGCATTTCCGTATACATTCGCCCCTTGCACCACTCCAAATCCATAGCCAAAACTGTCTGACTGTCTGCTTGAACGGAACTACGAGCACATTGAGAGACTTGTATTTACCCAATCTAACTGCGGATTAGCACATAAGTCAATCCCCGCCTGCAACTACAAGCAGAGCTGCACCCAGAACGGAAGCTGCCCACCACCAGCAGCTGCTCGAATAGGAAGTGCATTTGCTTCCAAAGACCACAACTGTACCACAAGCTACACTAATATTTATAAAAATTGTTTGACTCAATATGGTACATATTTTAAAAGGTTTTCGGTATAGATTTCTTTAGAGAAATTTAATTTATTAATTTATTGTTACTGTTATTTATTTATCTATTTATAAATATTGCATGTATTGTGTTATAAACAAAATAAATATTTTTACTTTTGTTGAAAAATTTTAAATTTAATATATAACAATTTATTTATTTATTTATTTATTTATTTATTTAAGTTTCATATTTTTTGTTTAATAAAAAAAAAATTTTTTTTTTGTAATATGAAATTTGTCTGTATAAATTAATTTTATTTGAGTTTAATTTATTTTTGCTAAATCAAAATATATGTATTTTTTTTAATGTACAGTGTTATAATATATAATGTTATAAATTTAAATTTGATTTAATTTAGATATATTCAATTTATTGCAGATAAATTTATGTTTTTAATATGAAATACGAAACTATTTTTTATTGTTGTTTAAAATGTTAATACTATTAATTAATACTATATGGTATTCATATATGGAAATTAGATATACGGTAGCGAAAGATCATCAGAGATAGGAAAAGAGTGAGAGAGAGAGAGAGGGGGAGAGGGAGTAAGAGAATAAAACCAACTGCTGATAAAGACATAAGGTGATAGGAGGGGAAGAGCACGCAGAGAGTGGATAACGGAACAATCAAGGCCGTCGAGGAGCGTGCATGTGTGACAAGTAAAGACCACATTACGTTTGGCCAAATCGAATCGATTCTGCGACAGGCCCAAGCCTGTAGAGAAAGAGAGTGAGAGATCGAGACAGAGAGGAGAGAATAGTTAACAATGTTTGTGAATTTAGTGCTAACAGAGCGTGGA
Organism: Sphaerogastrella javana; assembly: GCA_037040025.1. Taxonomy (NCBI): domain Eukaryota; kingdom Metazoa; phylum Arthropoda; class Insecta; order Diptera; family Drosophilidae; genus Sphaerogastrella; species Sphaerogastrella javana. The sequence continues at coordinate 14,405 of JBANCZ010000338.1, read as the reverse complement.
GCAGGCACAACTAAATGCATTATATGCATGGACCGTACACAAAACTGTGTGTTCGTGGCCATAGATGTGGGGGTGTGGGTGTGGTCTCAATGGAGCGGGAGGAGCAGTGGCTGACAGTCGATGTGTGTATCTGTGAATGTGTTTATGTGTGTATGCCATGTAACTGTAAACTACACTGAAAACGATTAAAGGCACTATTTGTTTGCACAGATTGAGGGCGCACGCCCTGAGCTGCCCAAACGGAGGCAGAGGCTCAGAGTTGCATATACCACGTTGCACGTTGCACGTTGCAGGTATATGCTGGGAGTGAGCAAGCGAGAGCGTGTGTGCGATAGAGATACCAGGTGCTGGATGGATGATATTCATTCATAGCGCCGTAGGTGGCATCATAAAAAGTCTTTTAGCACTCGTTATTCATGCAGACTGGGCTTTTCGTGGAAAAATGCGACGATGATTGTTGCGCCCGTTGTAGCATTTATGACTTCAGCGCTGCCTCCTACTGTTCATCGAGTCCCCGAGACCATTTCTACATAGTTTCAGTCCCAGTCTCAATACAATAAGGCGAAAATGTAGTTCTGCCTGCGTCTGCGCTGATCTTGGGCTGATCTCGGACTTCGGCGTTGATAGAGCGAAATTAGCGTTATATGATTGGGCTTTTCACTGCTCATTGTTGCCACAAATTGAGTTCTGAACGTTGTATCGATTGTGCAACGTGGCTGATTGGATATGCTGGCCATCGACATATGATGTACATTCATTTGTTCTACATCAGTTGATCCTTTGATTCTTGATTTCCAGACTATAAATGATAGTTGATATACGACCTTCATTGATGTGATCCTTTAAGTCTTGTGATCCTGATTTGCCAATCGATATTCGATCTGCTTCGATCCATGCATCGTTTGATACTTAATTGCAAGAGTTGACAGTAGATATTCGATCTGCATAGCTTTGATAATTTGAATCCTGATTCCTTGATTCGATCTGTGCGTTGGTCAACCAAGGTCGTATCTGTGGCAAGGTCATGGTCATTGTGCGCCCGTTGGGTTGAAGCCACAGTGGTGCAGTGGAAGCCCATAGATTGTTTTGGCTTCGCGGCTGCCGTGTGTCCTTGCATTCGTCACGTACTGGCGATCTCTCTATATCTATATATAGTGCTACTCCTATCGCTTGGCCATTAGCTTGAGCGTTAAACCAATTTCCGCGCTGGCGTTTGACCATCATTAATTCCACCTCTTGGCGCTCTCTTGCCTTTAAACACGGTTCAGAGGTGCTGGTGGTGGTGGTGCCGCTGCTGCTGCTCAGTGGGTGCCCGTGGCTTTCTTTAAGTTGCGTTGCGGTGGCTTTGTTTTCATTGCGTGAAATTCTACAATTAATCAAACTCACACGCTGACTGCTTGCTTTATATGTAGAATCGACTCCAACCACCAGGAGAGGAGACAAGCTCCAGTGGTGTAATATAAGAGCGTGTCAAGGATACGGCTTGAACAGCATTTCCCAAAGATATTTGGGGCGGGTCCCAAAGTCAGAAAGGGAACCTATTTCCCAACTGGTAAATTTTCGGTAGAAATACTTAGAAATATTCACAATAAAATTATTATATTTAAGGAGGATATATTAAAAAGAAATATATATGTGAAAATTTCCAATATTCTTTAAAATGATTCCTGAATTGCTGTTCGTATTGTGCAGAAAGGTGTTTAAAACAGTACTGAGAGAGATAGATGGAATTCTGTGATCAAATATGATTGAATGTCACTAATGTGGTATCAATAAAGGATATATTACGCTTGTAAACAATTTTAGGCATACTCGAATGCATTATGCGTTTCATTCAACGTTTAATTTGATTAGATCTTTCCCTCTGCAGTATATGGTAGCAATTCCATGGCTATTGGTGCTCAAAACTGGGTCACAAGGATAACAGGCGAAGTCCAATTCAAGGTTTTATGAATATATGTGTAGAAGGAATTTATGGGAGCTAACGACTCCCATTGGCGCATTGATGGCGCTGACCATGACGCCCCTGGCCAGAATTTCACGTCTATACCATGCCATTGCGCCATTGATCAAGCACAAGTGCAAGCGAGACAAGTGACCTACACGCTCTACGATTGGTCCGCGTAGTATTTGTTTACCTACAGCAATGGCTGACATCTTGACTGTTGCTGCTACTCTGTTGTTGCTGTTGCTGCTGTTGTTGCTGCTGTTGTTGCTGCTGCCGTCGACGTTGACGTCTTCACACAAAGGCAACGATCTTGCAAGTCGTTCGGCTGCTGAAGTCAGTTAGGCATCGACTGCGCAACGAGCCAGACATACGAACGCTTTGTACGTCGTTACGTTCCGTCTTCGTTTTTGTGGTCGCTTTAAATTATTGTGCGCTTACTAAAATTAAATTACTAAATTTAAATAAAACACTACAAACTAAATAAATAACATTGCTTTATGCAACTACAACATAAGAAAACAAATTCATTATTACAGTGACTATATATACACACTTGTTCGTATTATTGTGAAGTTTGTGCTTTTGCGAATTCGCCGTTACGTACGAATTCGAATTCGCCGCAGTTGCCGTCGCCGTCGCTTGCTGCTGTTGGCGCCGCTGCTCGTGTGTGGGCCGTGAATTATGACTGTAACAGCTTTTGCCGCCGCCATGCACAGACCCTTCTTCAATGGATATTCAGCAATGCAAGGTGAGATACAATCGATAAATTGCACGCACAATTCAAATCGATACACATACAACTTGAGATCAGCATAGACAGAATTGAAGCTTTTGACAAAAAAAAGGAATATTTTGAATATTCGCCAAACACTTGAAATTTTGTAATTGAGCTAAGTATTATTTATTTAATTGGAAATTTTATAAAATTAATTTTTACAAATACAAATAACAAGTGATTTAAATTAATTAAATTATAAATAATACATTTATTAAATTAAATTAATTTTTTTTCTTTTAAATTTTCCCGTTACACATAAAAAACAATTAAATAGAGCTTTAAATTAATTATTTTATTAGAATGTACGACAAATTGTTTTTATACAAATTCGATTATAAAATGTTTTAAGTATTTAAAAGAAAGTGTGTTAAACATTTACGAATACATTTGTTATTGTTTGTTGTCTTCAGGCAAGGTCAACGCTTTGGCATAGATGCACATTAGCAGTGACCTTCGCTAGGATTTCTTTCCTTTCCATTCTCGGGAAGTCAAATGTCGGGAGTCGTAAATCAAGTGGCACAAGACACGCGCTGCCTGCGCTACCTGGCAAATAGGAAATTAACATAGAGCTGCATCTGCATCTGCATCCCAACTAACTAATTTTTATTTTATTTTGCTTCTCTTTTGGCGATGTGCTTACAGATATGAACAGCGGCCAAGGCAGAGTGAATCAACTTGGCGGAGTATTCATCAACGGTCGTCCGTTGCCCAATAATATACGTCTGAAGATCGTGGAGATGGCCGCTGATGGCATTAGACCCTGTGTGATATCGCGACAGCTGCGCGTTTCACATGGTTGTGTGTCCAAGATATTGAATCGCTACCAGGAGACGGGCTCTATACGCCCAGGTGTGATTGGTGGCTCCAAACCACGCATTGCCACGCCCGAGATCGAGAATCGCATTGAGGAGTACAAACGCAGTAATCCTGGCATGTTCTCCTGGGAGATACGGGACAAACTCATACGAGAGGGCATCTGTGACCGGAGCATGGTGCCATCGGTGTCGGCCATATCGCGCCTTGTGCGCGGCCGTGATACCTCCGGCGGGGATAACAACGATATGTCTAAGCTATCCCCAAGCTCCTGCAGTCCAGATCCAACGGGAGCAAATTCTGATCATGGCCATAACAAGCCCTCCGACGAGGACATTTCCGATTGCGAAAGCGAACCGGGCATCGCATTGAAACGCAAGCAACGCCGGTGCCGCACCACTTTTTCCGCCAGCCAGCTAGAGGAGCTGGAACGTGCCTTCGAGCGCACCCAGTACCCGGACATCTTCACGCGCGAGGAGCTCGCACAGCGCACCAATCTCACCGAGGCGCGCATCCAGGTCTGGTTCAGCAATCGTCGCGCTCGCCTGCGCAAGCAGCACAATTCCGTTACCGCCGGCAGCGGCGTCACTCCGCCCGTCTCCGTATCCGGCAGCAGTGTGGCCAGCGCCCACTTGGCACCCCTCTCCATGATGCCCATGCCGCCGAGCATTGATGCAGCTGCCGCTGCAGTGTATCAGCATCAGTACGAGTTCTACAGTGGTGCACCACCCACAGCGACAGCCGTTGGCAACACCCTCTCGCCGCTCTGCACCAACCTGTCGCCCCTGAATGCGGCCAATACGCCACCACATCATCAGTTCTATAATCCAGCAGCAGCTGCCAACACGGCCAGCTACATAATGCCCAGCTCTGTGACCACCCACAATCAACACCAAGGCAGCAGCTCCAACAACATCAGTAGCAGCAACAACATTTTGCTGCCGGGAGAGCAGTCGCACTATGACAACCAATTGGCCTCCGTCTACAGCACTGAATCTGAACCACATCAGACAATGCCACGTAACGAGAGTCCCAATGAGTCCATCAGCTCGAGCGGTTTTGGCCAACTGCCGCCGACACCCAATAGTCTCACAGCCGTCGCTGTGGAGGCCACTCAGAGCCTGGCCAATGCCAGCACCGGCAGCGAGGAGCTCTCTGCCGTACTTAAAGTGGAGGCAGCTGAAATGGTGAATGCTGCCGCAGCAGCAGCTGCAGCGGCAGCAGCTGCCACGCAGCCTCAGCTCTATAGCAATTGGAGCGCCAGTACCATGCAGAGCATGCGACCCAATGCACCGCTATCGCCCGAGGATTCGCTCAACTCCACCAGCTCCACAAGCAATGCTTTGGAGCTGTCTACGAATGCCAGCAATGTGTCCAGCTCTCCGACGTCAGCAGCTGCCAGTGCTAGTGCACACCAGATGTTCCATCATCCGTACCAGCATACGGCCGCACAATACACACCCTATGCCACGCCGAGCACACACGCCCACAGCTCCCACTCGCATTCGCATACGCTCTCCCACTCGCACTCCCATGCGCATCCCCACACCCATCCGCATGCGCATCCACATGCACAGTACACGGCGTCACATTATCCGACCACCACGTCGACGCACTTCATGCCGCAGAACTTCAATGCGGCCGCAGCAGCCGCTGCCTTCTCATCGCCATCCAAGATGAACTACACAGCGATGCCGCCGCAGCCGTTCTACCACTCCTGGTACTAGCGGATCAGGAGCAGGTGAAGAGCGTGTAACGCGACACGCATCACGCACGATGCTACTGATGACCTCTGACCCAACTGTTTGACATCGCCAAAGACTTTGCATATGCGCCGACGGTTCAATAAGTTCGTCACTTATTGACAAACATTTTTCGATAAAAAAAAAAACATTATATTTATTTTTAATATTTTTTTTTTTGGTGTGAAAAAGTCACGGACTTATTGAACTGCCCTTGTAGATATAGTACAGATATAGAAAATATCATATTTATTATGATAATTTCATAAATATCATTTAATTTACATTTATAAATATATTTAGATATTTAATGATGTTACTGCTTATTATAACTATTGTAACTATATTATTACTTATTATATATATTATTATTATTTTTGGACTTATTCAGATTGCATTTATCAACACTGATTGTACATAAACTAAGTTAAAAATAAATATATTTACAAATTATGCAATAACCATTTAGTTGAACTATATCTTTTTGACATTGTATGCTGTAGACACGTAGATCATAATGTCTGATGTCCTGGAATTCCTTTTTGGATGCGACCCTGCTGAGTTCATTCAGTAGCACAGACCTTGACACGCTTCCGTACGCAGCATGAGAGAGTAAGATCTATGAAAACTCTAGAGAAACAAGCTGGAAAATGTTTGCACGAATGTCAAATGGCCCTATACGGATATACACGACCGTATGCCGTACATTAGGGCCTCTAAGTAGTCATTGGGACCTGGCGAGTGAGTTTTCAACAAACTCAACGGGGCACTCGCACTTAGTTTAGAGTAGAGTCCAAAAAAAAAAAAACCATGCTGTGTGACTCAATGTCATATATCGTATAGTATTATATGTAGACAACTCACTCCCAAATAGCACTCAAGATATATAGCAGTTGATTTTTGCGGAAGTAAACCCATACTTTTCAGTCGGACTACCCATCTATATGAAGAAACAAAGTACACAAAATTGATCTAAAATCTCCAACCAAGGTGTTAATTGCCCCATCAATTCTATCGAATTTGGTAATTGCTCTATTTACCTCAAATTCACACCTAATTTCATTTTCTCATTCCATTCGTCTCCTTCTATGCTCCTTGTCCGTCAAATGTCTTCAATACCCAACTCAACACCAGTACCAAGTATTTTCAGACGATTCTACGTGCACAATTAATGAAGTCATGCACTCAAAACCCTACCAGAATGAAAGAGGGAGACTCACAGACAGCTCAGACGAACCCTGGCATTTTTTTGCTTTACCACCTTGATCTCTTGTTGATCTGTTGTCTATTATTGTAATCTACTTTTTCGTATAGTTAAGCGTAATCTCTATTTTGACTGCGCTAAAATAAATATTGACTTTAAAATCGACTTAAGACCCTTGTACCTGCAAATTTGCCAGTAAATTTGCACAAAAACTATTTTAAAACTCGAAATCTGTAATCGGAAATCTGTTTACAAGTTCAGTTTTTTTTTGTTTTTATTTTATGAAACTCTTTTTAACAGCGTCATGAACTAAAGATTGTTGGTTTTATGCGCCATCTACAACTACCACGCTCATTTTTCTAGGTTAGCCTAATTTTTAGGTTTTTTTTTTTTTGGTTTTTGGAAGCTTATCTAATGCCAATTTAATAGCACCCAAAAGAGCCAACAGCCAATAGCACCCAGTGTTTTCTCATAATCTCCAGCCAAGCTAATAATGCAATAAACTCAGTAAATTCAAACTTTAATTAAAATTTGATTCATCTACTTCAATGCGCGGCGATCTTAACCCAATCTCCCTGCTCATGTACACCATATATCGCATAGCATACTATATACGGTATACCGTATACCCTATGAACGGTAGCTGCTAGAAAGCTCCGATCGACAAATCTTTTGTAAATGTTACAAATCCAAAATACTATGCATTAATTTTCAGTAGCGATAAAGAATTACAAGCAACAAAAAGACTCAAAGCTTCGACTTGAACTTTACACCAGGGAGCAGGGTCTCTCTCTCTCTCTCTCTCCCGCTCTCTGATGGCGACTAATGAACTTTTTGGACATGGCTCCCCGTCTCCTGTATGACTCCAGTTGCAGAGAGATCATGGGCGGAGGCTACTTGCTTCGCCGATTTGATTAATGGATCGAAAATGTGTTGAACATCAAAGGTAGCAAAATAGTAATTTACAATATAAAATCAGAAAAAAAAGGGAAAAAATCCGAGAGACCAATAACAGCCACTAGATTAGAGCAGCAGATGAGCCACAGTTTTAATTTAATTTTGTATACTCTACAATTAGAGCATTCAAACTCTCTCATCTAATATATAAAGTCGAAGAGTAAGAACAAACTTATTGTATTGATTAAAATTGACAAAATATATTTAAAAATCTTAAATCAAACTTTAAATTATAGTTTCAATTATTTAAAGTAATTATTTATATTGTATTGATATACATCTAGATCTAGATCTACTTAAACTAAATAAAATCAATCAACTGATCATTTAGAAGTGTATACAGTCTTCGTTCTATTAAGTTTATAGTTTAATTAATGCTGTTTTTATAAAGCCATTATTATAAATGGTTTATTGTATGTCAGACCATCAGTACCTGTTGCAATGTGTGTGCTGTTGGTCCAATTATAAGAGCATTTCGCACAATTTACCATATACATATGGGACGGTAAGACGATGAGGTGATCGGACGATCAGGCGATCAGGCGTTGCCTGCGGCATAAGCAGCACAAAACCTCAAAATATTTACAGGTCCTGGCTGGGTGACGCGCCTGCAAATGAGGCGGACTAACCCAAAACAAAACCAAACAAAACAAAACGAAACAAAATTCGCAAACAGTGCGAATTGCAGTTCCAGGAGTCAAAGGGATATGGCGAAAAATTGGCGAAAGGATTTGCCAAACACAAATACACAAACTGCCGGACTCAAGGATTAGGCAGCTACGGGAATAATCCTTTACTGCTAGAAAGTAAGTATACCAAACTAAAGGACATACAAGCGACAGACAGACACAGTTTAGGTTTACGATAGGTCCATAAACTTTTATTTGCTGTCATTCTTGTCTCTCATCACCCTGTTCCGTTTTCAGCTCTACTGGGCATGCGCAAACCTCAGCCAAACATCCCGGACACGAACCCCTTTTGCAGGCAAGAGTTAAGACCAATGCAAGAAGGCAAAGCAACCTAGCCAAAGGCTTAGTTTTCTAAATATACCAGAAGTGGTACTATTGATACTACAACGTCATCAGGTAGACTCTGCCTTGTCCTGCACCCAGTCCCGCTCTGACCGTCTGATTCAGTGTACTCAGTGCAAACAGGCAGATAATCCTTGCTAATGAGGTGTTCGGCTCAACACTTGCCTGTACTCGGGGCTGCATCGAAAGTCCGTAAGTCAAGGATAATCGAGCATAATGTGCAACACCAGAATCTAGAATGAAAATGGGACCAGATAGACAATATTTCACTTTACCTGCATTGATATATGCTTGGAAAATACTTTATTAAGCTCAGACAATAATTCTCATTATTTTATTATTATTATAAAGATTATAAGCGTAATGTAATAGATAATAGATCGAATATTATCTGCATTATTTTGCATGCAATCATCATTATCTTTCTTTGAAGGGTTTATATTTATGTTATATTTATATTTTGCAATCTATTCATATTTTGGATACGATTTACACAATTGCTTGTCATGTGAAAAGAAATAATAATATAATAATATAGTCAGTTTATAATATGATCTATTATCATACAGAGTTTTGTTCAACTTACGCCATGAGGAAATCTATTGGCAAACATTTTGGTTTTGATGCTGTCACAGCAATTGCTTACTGTCTGGTTGCATGCAGCTAAGCATGGTGTGTGTGTATTTGTGTGTGTATATCCTACTGGCCGTGCTCTCCCACTGTTGCACAGAAACACGAAGAAGTGCACAGTGGGACCAAATTGATCGGAACGAGAGAGAAAGAGAGATGCTTGGCGAGAGCACGCTGTTAGCACACAAATTGATTTGTCAGATTGAGGCGCACAAGGACATTGCGATCATTAACGATGATTGCAGGACTCTACGCCCTTGCAAGGTCATGGCACAGTTGGAACCTCTCTCTTTCGCTGCAGAGAGCTGAGGAGCTGAGCGATTGTCAACACTTTGCACTGTGAGTAGCACCACCAACTGTTTGTGTTTGCTCTTTCGCAGCACAGAACTCACGCTATCGCTCTCGCTCTTGCTCTCGCTCTCCATCTCTCTCTGTCTGCCACTCTTTTATCTCTGCCAGTTGGAGTTTTATTAATAAATACATGCAGTGTGTGACAGAGATAGCAAATGTTTAGTGTTGTCTTTGATCTTGCAAAATAGTCGTAATCGATTTGGAATGCTTGGCGGGACCTTCGGCTGCTTGTAGGGCTGCTGCAGTTGCTCCTTCTTTTACGGTTCCTCCGTTTGGTTAGAAACTTGTCTTCCTTATGGCTTCCTTTTGGCATCTCTGCCCAGCAAGTGTCTTTCTTCTGCTCCGTTCCAGCGCACCCGCACCACTAACTGAGCGCTCAATTCAATTGAAAGACTGTGGAACCGTTACGCTATTTTGTATCAGACCTAGACTACGGACCACGGACGATCAACTATAGACTATGAAAAAAGCCAGACTGTTTCCGTATTGCACTCTAGTCGTGATATATGACTTGCAGACATTAGCGACAATTTATTCGAGTACTCCTTTGAGTAGATTGAAGATGAAAACTGGAAGATATACAGCCGTATAAATTGAAGATTATTTTCATTTTTTGAAAGGCATTTCCAGCCATTACGACTTCAATATGAGAACTATACAACGTTCTATTTACTAGTCGAATATCTTTAAATTATATAGGGTATATTTAAATTCAAATCTCTATTATAAGTTATGTATATAAGTCTTATATGGTCTACAACATCAGGTAGCGCCTCTATATCAAAAAAGCTCTTTCTTCAAAATGGAGCATATCAAACAGTCTATGGTTGGCTATAGCGCTAGTCTCTCTTTCTTTCTGTTTGTTTCTCTCTCTCTCTCTCTCTTTTACTCACTCTCTCTCTCTCTCTCTTTCACTCACTCGCTCTCCCTCTCTGAAATAAATGCGTAATGCTAATGTGCTCACCTGTGCCCAACTGACATTATAATTAATGACAAATAGCAGTCGAAACCGAAACAGACCGTTGAAGGGCAATCATGGGAGAACAATGGATATACAAGAGCTAATATAATGTGAACAATGTACAAACTGAACAATATATTCGCCGCTTTTTATATTCTCTCACTCTGTCTTGCTCTCTTACTCTCCTACTCTCTCACTCTTTCTCTCTGTTCGATTTTCGATATTTCAAAACTCAATTCCGTCTACTGCTGCTGCTTTTCTTATCACAAGAGCCTGAAATTTAGCTGCTGCATATTAATATTAATGGTTTATTATTATGATGACCTGCTGCCGGAGCAGCAGTGGTTCCCTACTCTTCCATAGTCCAGCATTGGTCGGTCTATGGGCTCCTTTTTTGGGGTTACCGTAGGCTTTTGTTCACGCCGCGATTGCTTCACTGCACTGACGCCTGGCGTGACGATTTTAATTTTGAATACCCTAGAACCATAAAGTGTATTCAAAGAGTATTTAGATTATGATTAAACCAGCATTAACTGTAATAACGATGAAGTCTATAAGGCTTAAAGTTTCTTTACGTCATTCATATTCAAAACAAAAGCAACACGGGGTAACTCGCAGTCAGGCATGCTCAATTAGTGCATACTGCGTGTATTTTATTATTATGTATAGTGCGGCACTTGGAGCTTGCATTCGTCCCCGTTACAGCACTGGCAGAGGGATGGGGAGGGGATAGAGTGTGGGATGTGGCAAAGAGTCGAAAGAGTAGCAAGAGTTGGAGCTTGGAGCTTGTCGATGCTTGAGCTATGGCACTACATATTTGCATAAATACATACATACAAACATACAAACATTCACACATACGCACATACATACATACATACATACATGCATACATACATATAAACATACATACACACATACATACATATATACATATATACACACATACACACTTGCACAAAAACGTGAGCTTTGCGACTTGCCTCCGTTTGTGCATATTTTTTTATGTTCGTGTTGTTGATTTTGTTGTTTTGTTTTTGTTGTTGTGTTGTTTATGTTGTTGTTGTTGTTGTTGTTGATTTGGAAGCCGTCATAATTAGTCGCACGCTTCGCAGGCAGCGCCACCTAGCGGCCAGCCAAAGAGTAACGAACGACATTGCCCGACATTCCTTGAAAGCAGAGCCTTAACTGCCAGCCACCAGCCACTAATGAAGTCTCCTTCACGGTGTGCCACACCAACACCAACATCAACACCAACAACAACAACAATAACAATAACAAAAACAACAACAACACTAACATCATCAACAATTGCAACTGCAACAGCAACAACAAGATATAGCCGTAAGTATAGCCGTAGTCTGACTTGAAACTTGACTCCACGGACGCGTGTAAAATTCCATTGAAAAAACCAGCTAAAGTTTTGTATATTTTTTTTTAGTTTCTGTTTTATCTGCATTTCGCCTGCAATTTACGTACTTTGAAGTTCCCTTTATTTTCAATTGTTTTCTACTTGTTTTTTTCATTACTTCATACCGCATGCAGACGTTTAGGGATTTCATTATATATTATCGTATATATATATAACTATAGTATGGTATATGCAGTTGCATTTGACTTGTGTTCTTGAGAGTTGGAATTTTCTTTGGTTCGCTGGAAATAATAAAGGACCTCTACACATGACATATGGCACTTTGGCATGAATTTGTTCTCCATAAAGTGAATAATTTGAAATATATTTATTATAATTATTTTAATATTATTACTTTTCTTTATTTTACAATTTTTAATGTTTATATCGATTTGTTATTTACAAAGTAGAAAATATATATACATAGACTGCATTGATATTCTTTAGAAGATTGCCGAGCGACAGCGACGTAGGCCCACAGTGTGTTCCTGCTGCTGCTGGCCACGTTCCACGCCGTAGCCATGCCACAAGGTGTCCGGGGGCTTGTTCCAGCGAACGAAGTAGGTCTTGTGCACGGCAGCGAGGGGTGGCTTGGGTTTGTTGGCAGTGCGTCTGCGGAATGGCCAGAGGAACCAGTGTAGAGCACCGCGGATGCTGGTATACTCTACAGCAGAGAGTGTAGGGGCAGGAGGCGGCGTTGCTGGCGATTGTAACGCCTCGAGTTGCAGCTGCTTGGGGCGCAGGAGTTCGACTGAGCGGAGTGGCTGCGGCTGGTCCACTATTACACGCTTTTGCCAGGATTGGGGTGCAGGCGTTGAGATGGACTGCAGCTGCTGCTGGTTATGTGCTGATATGATACGCGTGCGTGAGTCGAAGACCTCCACATCATCGTCGTCGTCGACGGCGTCAGCATTTGACGACGGCCAGGAACTGTGACCAGTGGTTGGGGTTTGTTGCTGCTCCAGCTCCTCGCGTATGGGCGACACGCGACTGCCGCGATTGCATTTGAAGCAGCGCGACAGCTTTGGCCCAAACTTGCGATCGGGCGCAGGTGCCGGCGTAGCTGTGGGCGTCACTTGACGCTCCAGCTTTAGCGGCTCGTTGGGCATCTTGACCAATATGAAGTGATCGTTAAGCAAACACACATCCGATACCTTATCGCACGTTTGTTGCTCCTTGCCAAAGAACGTCTCCAGATCGATGCTTGGAGCATAAGTGCGATAATCCTCCTTGTTGCCCGCCAGTAGCAACTGCTGCCGCTGCAATCCCAGCAAGCTGGACGTGGACTTTGATGCTGTCACACTGCTTCCCACTTGCCTCACGCATTTCACGGCAGCTTGTCCCGGCTGCTGAGCCACATAGACAATCTGGCAGATGTTGCGATTTTTCATATAATTCCAGTTACCATGACGATGCTGTTGTATGATCCTAGCCAGAGTTTTGGCAGTTCGACGATTGCATGTGGTTCGCTGCTGCGGTTTCAGTACCGTTGATAACGACATGTCCACAGATAGCAAAAAACATGCAAGTGATTCCTATATGAAATATTATACAATATATACAAATTTTACTGACAGTGGAATATCAGTTGAAAGAAACATTTATAAAAATCTCAAAGAATTCTTGACTTAAATTTTTATAGTTTCATTCTCTCACTTCTTAAAGAGCGAATGCAAATGAAAATACGCCGAATGTGGGTGAAATGAAAATGAAAATGAAAAACTGTTGCGCCTTACTCCAGAACGGGTTTCAATTGAAAATTGAAAATTCGACTTTGATATACAATTGAATTGCAATTATAGGCTAAAGCGTTTATCTTGTCATAGTATTGTGAACTTGACATTACCATAGGATATCCTTTGCGGGACTGGCGCCAAGGCGAAACTTAGACAGTGCAAGACAATGAGAGAGTCGAAAATTCGAAAGGGGAAGTTCGCTTCCGCGTCATCCAATGCCAACGGCAACAACAACACAAACAACACAAACAACAACATAAAGAACAACAATAACTAGTAGAAGAGTTACAATGGTAATATGTATTTGATGCGGCACTGGCAACACGAAAGTTTTATTTATTATTTTGACAGGTAAACAAATCACGAGACCAACACAAACACAACAAGAGTTACCCAGGGCATACACACATGCACACACACACACACATACATATACGCTCAAATATATTCACTCACATTTTGAGCCTGTTCGTTTTACCGTTGCTTTTTTTGACGCAGAGCATGCGCGTTGCTCCTCACTGGTCGAGCCACAACGGACAACTGAAGCCGACTTTTAGGCTGCGCTGATTGCGTTGCCGCCACAACGAACGCAGAAAAAAGTGACGTAGCACAGCGTAACGTAACGTAACGTAACGTAGCGTAGCGTACCGTATCGTAGCATAGCCTGCATGCAGTTTACGAGCAGAGGTTTGAAATTCAAACTTTGAATATTGTTGTTACTGCTGCTGTTGGTATATGGATTTGCATATTTAAAGTTGTTGTTGTTGTTGTTTTTGTTGTTGCTGTTGTTCTTGTTGTTACTGTTGGTAGTTTGATATTGTTGTTCTTATTATACTTATTGTT
>JBANCZ010000337.1:0-40424 GCA_037040025.1 Sphaerogastrella javana | reverse complement strand
AAATAATAGTGGCATATAAGCTACAATCAATTAACACATTTAAATTATACACATTTACATATATATAATGCGTGCTTTAGTTGATGCTGTTTTTGTTGTTGTTGTTTGTTGTTTTTTAGAGCTAATCACAAGCAATTTAAATGGGAATTTAATACTAGATTTAGGCAAATCATCTTATGGAATATGTCTTGGGCGTTGCTTTCTATATGCAAGCTTCGTCTCGCTCTATGCTTCTCTCTCTTCAACTTTCAGTTTCCCATTATTTTCTTCTCTTCTTTTGGCAAATTAGAAGACGCACGCGTTTGTGTGGGGGATTTTTACAAATTGGGCTAATCGTGACTTATATGATGTATATGGATTAACCATAATTGGTGTCTGTTGTTAAACGTTGCTCCACTCCGTCTGTGCCGCGGGGGGGCAGAGCAGCTGGCCGTCCGTATACCGCATCAGCGTCATCAGCTTCAGCATCTTTAGCTCCTGCTTGTCGCTGCTCGAGTTGTTGCTGCTGCTGTTGTTGTTGTTGTTGTTGTTGTGGCTGCTGCTGCTGATGCTGTGGTGTGGGTGGCTACTCAGGTTGGGCTGCAGCCGGCATCGCTGACTGGGATCGGCTGACTGGTCGGGTCTTTAAAATACTCAAGTCATTAACATTCTCTAAAAAGCTTTTGTTCGCTGACAATTGTTTCACGCTCTGCACATCCTTTTTCAGCTCCTCCATGTCCCGTTTGAGTTTGGCCCTGCGATTCTGGAACCATGTGATGACCTAATACGAATAAATCATTCATTATTCACAATGCTATGCACTCACAGAGCGAATGGGCATACTCACCTGCGCATTGGATAGACCCAGGCCGGCGGCTATCTCATCACGATCCGCTGGCGATAGATACTTCTGATAGAGGAATCGCTTTTCCAGCTCAAAGATCTGCTGATTCGTGAATGCAGTGCGTGATTTGCGTTTCTTCTTTGGGTTCGAACGGGTGGCAAAGAGATTCAGTGTACTAGGATCTGTAAACAGAGAGTGGAACTCATTTATGATCGTCTATAGATCTTGTTATGGATATAGATTTACGGATCTTTACTACAATTTGTTCATCTTTGATTTTCGAACTAATATATCGTTTTGGAATAATATGATATCTGTTTTATTTGATCTTCATAAAACTGTTCGAAATGTGTGATCTAACTCGTAAATCTGGTCTGATCTACGATCTGTCATAAATTCCCTGAATTGATATGCAAACAAAATGCTTTATCTATGCCCGCCATTAGGTTTATCTTTGGAGTCATTTGTTAGCGGGTTTTTTAGCTTTTTTGTTAGCTTTTTTTTTAACGGTCTTCAAGCTCATTCGATACTAAATAGTTAAAACAATTTTAAAGAGCGGGCGAACACATATGAATGCCATAAATGAATGCCATAAAAAGAGCAGAGAGAACCCGAATCATAGAATCTCTGGGGTCTAGCTCCTTTTGTTTTATGTCCATGGTACAGATATAGAATATCGCTTGATGTTTCACCGATCATCAGGTTCTATACTTTTTTTTTTATAGCTTTCGTGTTCTATCTATTCAGATCGAGTTGTTGTGGATTCTCGTGTCGATTTTTATTGGCCTCAACGCGTTGAATGATTTCCTTTATGGCATCAACTTATACTTGATTTTTGTTATTGTTGTTTCGATTGGAATTGGGATTTGATTTGATTTCGTTTTGATTGTTGCTCTCTCCAATATAGCCCAAACAGTCGTTTGGCATGTTTAAAGGTAATACCCAAGCTGATTGATGTTTTTCTAGGTTTTTTTTTTTCGAAAGTTTCGAACGGAAACCGCTCCATGCACAGGCTGAGGCTCTGCATTGTTTGTTGACTCTTGGCCGTGTTGTTTTTTCAATTTGCGCGCTCTTTTGTTAAACAAATTTTTGATAAATGCACTGTTTTGGTTTATATTGTACTTATGTCTATAAGGTATAGTATATAGATCTCTTGCTGTGCGCCATATAGCTAAATTAACAGCGGAAATGGCAGCGGAAGCAGGCGAATGACTACGGCTGTGTCTGGGGCAGGGGAAGGGTCTGTCCAAATGGCAGCTGTCCAAATGGCAGCCTACCCTACCGGCCAACCCTCGGCGCTGCTGATGTCTTTTGAGTGTTGTACCACAATTAACAATTAAGACATGAGATCCTCGCCAGGCAGAGCCACAAGGACGCCCAGGACTTCGACCAAAAGCAACCCCTTTCTCTCCCTTTATAGAGAGACATACTATATATACTAGTATGCCCATGTGAATTCCTGTTCAGGCCATTTTGACACTCCTGCTCTGATGTGTTTATTGTGATGTCTAGATAGCGCCTGGACACGCCCCTCTTCAGTTCCTGCTTTGCCGCAAGCCAAGGAAGCACGCTCAGCTCTTAGTCTAATGAATTACCATTCATTGTACTTAGGAAAAGTCAAAAGACGCGTGAGTGACTTTAAATAGACTTGAAAAACATTCATATAGAATAATTCATTGAGAGGGAGATATTGGTAGGAAGATCTACAAATAACAACGATCGAAGAACTAAAAGAAGTATCGAAAAACTATTATACATCTTATAGATACAAGTATCTGTCAGTTGATCATTTTCGTGGAACGAAACAAATACGGGGAGATTGGAAGTAAGATACGAAATACTATGAAACATACAATATTCGTAGCTATTTGTCGTCTTGCTCTTCCGGTGGATCCCAGAACTAGAGGTAGATAGAAAGATATATTAATGTTAAAATTTCTATCTGTCATCTTGCTTTTCTGGTGAATCTGAAACAATTTTTAAAAATTTTAAATGAATTTTTCAACTATTAAAATTAGCTTTAAGTAAGACAGATTAGAATTCTGGGATTAGGCCGTATATAAATTTTCTGATCTAATATTTTTTTAGTCGCCTCTCAACATAAGTAAAATAGTATAATAAAATAGAATAATGTGGTTTGTATTGCAAAGTTAACGAATTGTTTAACTTTTAAATAAAATATAAAATTAACATTATGAAGGAGAACTTTGAATTTTAAGATTGGGCCTTATGGAACAAAACACAAAATAGTTTAGTTTTCTGATCTCTACATAGAAATGTAATCCAGACTAAGTTTAGACGCCTCTCAACAAAAGCTCATCCGTATGGATAGTGGAAATATTTAAACAATTAAACATTAAACAAAATGTAGAATTTAAAAATGGTTTGCACCCATTTAAAATTTTTTAAAAAATTACTAAATAGATATATACTTTTATAGTATTATTAGTATAAACTAATCACATGATCTTAGTCCTCAGACCACACACCTTGAATCTGTTGTGTTTGATCTTTGCTACAGATTTTTGAAATTTTGTCAAATTAGGCACAAAAATTGCAATACAAGTTGCCAATTAAACTTTGAGCTGCAATTGCAACTGCAATAAAAACAACAACAACAACAAAACACAAATTATATGTGCGGCTTGTAAGTCCGGCCACGCCCCTTATTAGTTGCAACTCTGGCGGCTGTCCAAAAGGCCAAAAGGCAATTGTAAGCCAAGTTTATGCACACATTTCTGTCTCCCTTTGTGTGTGTGTTTGTGTGTGTGTGAGTGTATGTGTGAGTGTGTGTGAGTGTATGTGTGAGTGTGTGTGAGTGTATGTGTGTGTTTGTGTGTGTTTTGTTGGCTTTTGTTGCGCTTTATTAATTATGAAACCCGTGTGGCATGTGGGTCTGACCAAGTCATGAGCCTGCACTAACAAGTTTCTTCGCCAAAGCAAACCAAGACAAACATACACACACACACACACACACACACATAAGTGTATACACACACCCACACACATGTGCACACTCGCAGGGACATAGACTTTCAAATTGGCCGGGAGAATTATGAGCTGTGGGCACAGGGAATGTGGAAACCTTGGCCAGAACAAACAATGTCATCAGCATAACTAATCAAAGTGACAGGCAACAGAGAGAGGGGGAGAAGGAGGGAGAGAAAGGGGGGAGAAAGAGAGAGAAAGAGAGTGGGAGAGAGATGGGAAGAGTGGTAGATAGAGGAAGAGGCAGGGAGAGTGTATACACATACTCTCCCTGGCTCCCTGGTAATATTGGAGTACAAAAGGCGCTACTTCTACCAAAAATAAGGAGAAGTTATGCCAGTTGCCAGTTGGCAGTTGCCAGTATTCCAGGCGTTGCTAATTGAGACACAAACACACAAAATGACGCATTGTCCACGGCACAGGACAAAGCAAAGGAGTGGGAGACGAGTAGAATAGAAGTGTAGGATAGCACAGAGGAAGGTGTTGGCCAGGGAAAGTTAACTCACGTCAAAGCAGGGCTTGGCCATGTCTAGTTGTGACTTGACTTCAGTTGTACAACATTATATAGAACTATGGTTCATATAGTTAGACCAAATACAGTGGCTTATGCCAAGGGGGATTCAATTAGTTCCGAAGAAACATTTTAAGTTATTATGCAATACTTTCAAAACTTCAAAAAAACTTAAAGCAGTCGAAAATATTTATTAAAAATTTCTGTAATATTAGTATAAATAAAATATCAAAGATCAACATATTAAAACTAAAATTTGGCGGTTTTAAGACCCTATTTTACTTGGTACGCCTCTGTGCATCCTTTAAAAGGCCCTGCCCCAAGAAACATATTTAGCCATTTTATGAAATTTTCATATGTTAAACATAACTAAAATAGTTGAATTTATTTAATTTTTTTAATTTATGTAATATTCGTAAAAATAAAATATTGTTTTATTAACATCTTCAAATAAAATTTCACTGTTTTAAGCCCCTCTTTATGAACGTGTACGCCTCTGTGCGGCCTTTTAAAGACCATGCCCTATGTGCCTTATCGCTTTGAGATCGAAACAAGGCTCATTTTAATGGCCTAATGGCGTTGGTGGTAATTAGGAAAATTAAGTAGCTTTAACGCTCACACATACATAAATTAACAGCAATTCATTAAAAGAAGAAGAAGATTGGACGCAACTAAATCCCCTTAAAACCCCTACATCCCAATACCCTCGTTGAGTTAAGAGAAGTCCATCAGAAGGCAACTTAAGTGTCAAAGAGTCGAAGAAGAAGAAGGAGCAGAGGGAACAGCACAAAGAATCATGGCAATTATGTTAATTAAGAGGCCAAGATGAGAAGGAAGAGAAGGAGAGGAAGAGGGAAATGGAAGGAGAGGGGCAAAAACGATTCAATTAAAGCCAAACTGAAGATGGCAGATCAATCAGGCATCAGCTAAAGGCTATCAGCTGAAATCAACCTGGCCCAGAAGCTAACAAAATGCAGTGTCTAATCCGCAGAAGGAAAGAGAGAAAGAGTGAGAAGAACCATAGTCAGTGGAACAGAGCGAGAGCTAAAGAGATCTGTGTGTAGATCTCGAGATAAAGAACCAAAGCCGAGCTGCTTGAAGGCTGCTACCAAGATGAGTATCTTGATATTCATTTTATAGAGCACAAGGTGCTGTTCACACGCTCATCAAAGAGAGAGAGCCCAAAGGGATAGACAAAACGAAAGAGAGAGAGAGAGAGAGAGAGAGAGAGAGAGGGAGAGTGAGAGGAAGATTGAGTGATCATGAGTGAGAGAGTGAGCAGTCTTTTGTAAGGAGAGCAGAAGCATGACGTGTGGAATGTGTGTGTAGAATGTGGAGTCCATTCAATCGCTCCCTTGCTCGCTCACTCACTCGTTCGAGTCGGAGCGGAAGACTCAATTAGAAGCCGATTGTGCGGATTTATGAGCACCAGGAATTTCACATTTTTACCCAGTTTTCAGTTTCCCCAGTTAACCATATGCATATATATGTGTATTTCTTTTTTCACTTCTTTCTAAATACCTGCCAATAGCCTTAAAAGTTTGCCGACGCAGAGGGCCCCAAAATGCAGGGTTGCCTTATGACAAAGCGTCGACCTTCAGCATCAAATGCAAAAGAGCCGCAAAAGGCAGCGACAAAGAGTTTTGCTAAAAGCGTTAATTACATGCCCCCCGACCTCAGCTGTCGGTTCTCAGTCCTCAGTCCTCAAACCTCGGTTCTACCGGGACCATAGCTCATAAACATGCCCAAGGCCCGAACTGAAGACTCTGCTGTGCCGGCAGACGAGGCAGCGGTCGGTGGTCGGCGATTGGCGATTGGCGATTGGAGCACAAATTGCGTTGTCCAGAAGCTCGAAAGCGTAATCAAAAACTAATTTTAATCCTGTTTGGGGCCGCGCGCTGATGAGGGATCAGATTAATGCGACGCACTCACTCACTCGGCGCACAGATACCCCAAAAGCCGAGACGAGCGATCAAAACTGCAGCAGCACGAAGCAATGAATGCACTGAAAGAAATTCCCCCCCAATTACATTATCAAACGTGATATATATAGAGAATTCTACAGCTATAATTTTCAATAGTTTCAGAACAAATATACCCAATATTTTGTATATATTTCATTTTTAATTTTGTATTCGTGTTTCCAATACTATATTTCATTTGAAATATGTAGATCAATTTGATCTTCAAAATAAACCTTTTCCAATTGAAGGTAGACATAATTTCCCTATCTAAGGTGTCGTTTTTTTTGCAGTGTATGGCTGGTCGAGTCGATCATCATTTTTAGCGGTAGGTCCACGTTAATTTATTCTAAATGGCTTTTTGAAATCTCCGAAAACAAGGCAACAAAATTTACTTATGACGTTCGTTCGCTCTCTTTTCCTCTGCCCCATCGAGAACAAAAAACTCAAAATCAAAACAGAAAAAGCACCATAAAAACGTAATATAACCACAGAAGAAAAGAAGAGAAAAAAAGAAGAAGAAGAAGAAATCCCAGTCGCATTATGATGATGATTCAGTCGAACGGCAGGCCCAGGCTGAGAGCCCTGTAGACTAGGGGCAAGGCTGATCTGATCCGATGCGATCCGATGCGATCCGATGCTATGCGATCGGGTGTCGTTGAAGGGGGGATCGAGGGGCGAGCGCATATTTTTCTCACTTTGTCGTGTCTGCGTGTTGTTAGCAACGAAATTGATGAGTTCGAGCAGGTTATAAAACTCGATACCTTTTGGCTACCTATTGTTGTTGTTGCTGTTGTTGTTGTCGGTTTGCTACCAAAAAGCCGAAAATACAATAACACACAAATTAATATAGGAACATGAGACAAATTTAGCCGCCGACAAAAGGAGAGTCGAGTCTTCGAAGCGAACCCAAAAGTAAAACTCAAAGCCCCAATAAAAATGAAAGAAGAAGCAGCAACTCTCAAACTATCCAAATCTCCAACTCCTCAACTCTCCCACTCTCCAAATTCAACGCTCCATAACGAGAAAGTTATAAATTTTGGTCTTTTCATTTGCCATGGCTTACTACGATACTCCAACGGCCCCTCATACCCCTCCTCCACATGCTCAACTGGGGGGTCTTCCATTCTCTAGCAAATTGAACAAAACTGTCATCGTTGGCTGCTTGTTTACACGCTCGTAACACGCGCAATAATTTCCTATACTTTATTTTCGGGCTTCCACAAAAAAATCTCTATATAGTATATAGCGATGGCACTGTGGCTCCACAGAGCGCAGCTTCGATCGACTTTGAGTAGTTCAAGTTGTGGCTTATAAGCAGTAGTTATGACTTATAAATAGGTGTAGCGCTTTAACTGTTTGCGTCTACAGCAGAGTGGACAGATAGACAGAAGATAGTGAGTAAAGGAGATAGGTAGAATGATATGTATCTTAAAGGGAGTGTGGGAGAGAGATAATAGAGGGAAGTCTTCTTTTGTAAACCCAACATGATGATTCAGACTATTTCATTCAATTTTCAGCCACTGAATTGATCAAGTCATTCTTGTAAAATATTCTAAAATTAACCAAGTCTAAGCTTTTGGTTTTTTTTACACTCTGCTCTTCTTCTTTTGCGATATGTTCGATGTGTACGATCTGTATTGATCTTTTCGATCTTTTCGATCTGTATCGATCTGTTTCGATCTTTTCGATCAGTCGGGATCTGTCTCGATTTGTATCGATATGTTTCGATCTGTTCTCAACTTTAGATTTGTTTCGATCAATTTCGATCTATTCGATCCGTATCGATTTATGTCGATATCTTTTAATCTTCTTCACTCTCTTTCGCTTGGTCTCGCTCTCTTGATATACGTTTCGATCTTCACCTTCCCTGCCTCTATCCCAGTCTCTGTCTCTGCCTTTGTCGTCTGTAATTTTGGGGCAGCGTAAATTTCATTCATGTCGGCCCGCAGCTATTTTGATTGCTGACTTTTTTACATGTTGTAAACATTAAGGTTGTATCTTTTTTCCCTTAAACATGTTCAATAATTTCGCTCAATTTTCGCTGCCACAAAACATGTCAATGTGCCGGTGCCGGTGCCTGCGCCTGTATCTGTCTTTCGTCTCTTCTTCCACTGGTCTCCAGTTCTGGTACCTTCTATTAGCCTCGACACCAGGTCTCTTCAACTGACCTCCACTGCAGGCCTCTTCCTCTGCACCGTCTCTTGGCCTTTTCTTCGGGTTTCGCCCTGTTTCTTTACTTTTATTGTGGCGCTCTGGTAAATTTTTGAGCATCCCTGGGGGCAACGCAATCAAGTGAAGTTGTTGTAATCAATGGCAACCTAACTGCTGGCTTAATTTCTTCATATCAACGCAGACTTTCTTTTAATATAAGTGTTTAGTGTAATGCTAAGGGTCAAGGGAATGGAGGTAAAAATAAATAATTCCATCAAGTGACCAAGACAAGCGCCAGGCTCTGAAACAACCGTGGAAATTCTATGTGCATGCCGCGGACTCGTGCATCATATCATTTTGTTACGATCTGTGTGTGTGCATATGGTATATAGTCATATAGGTATTATGTTGGTTTGATTGATTTTAATGGCTCCGACGCCGTCGCCGACGCAGACACCGACGCACAGCGAATTCAAGCGCCGAAAACGTGGTCATCCTTAATTCAATAATGAATACGTAAAGCTATGTTTAGTCCTCCATTTCCTCCTCCTCTTCATAAGCTCCAACAAGGCCACACACTGTAGCCCAAAACCCAGTGGATCCCCCTACACTTCCCCATCTTTACCCTATCCAACACCTTCTATCATTTCCACTGATTCCTCGGTACGCAAAAGCTTTTCATTTTCGTCGCGCTCTTCCTATTCGTCTCCATCTTCGTCTCCATCTTCGACTTCTGGGTCTTCGTCGTGTTGGTCGTGTCGGCTTGGTCACAAAGTGTCGGCGGCCTTTGATCAGTATATATAAAATACTATGGCCACGCCCTTTAAAAGGCAGATTAAACGAGATGGCGCTCGGCCCAACGTATACTTAACTTAACGTTACGTAAAGAGCAATGAAGTCAGTCAAGACAACGGACAAATGGACGGACAACGGACGACCGACAAGGGACGATGAAGACGATGGAGACTGAGGCAACTGAAACGATGGACGACCAAGAAAAGGGAAGACGGACGTCGGACGGAGGTCCATTTCGATCGCAGCGATCGCCTTGCCAGGCGCAAGTTGCGCGTTCCGTGTTCCACCTTCCACGTTCCATGTTCCACGTCTGCATGCCGCTTGCTCAACCTGAGGCGCACTCTGTCTGTTCCAGTTGCACGATTGAAGCTGCCACAGTGCTTCGATTTCTGTGGCAAGCTCTGACTACGAGCTCACCCTATAGAGAGACGGTGGCAAATGCATTTCATACCACTGTGCGAGAATTGCTTGGTCAGAGGCAGCAATAATAAAAATGATGTAGCTCTTGCAATTTCAGGATGCAGCAGCAACAACAACAGCAGCTTGTGGCAGAAAGAAGGGGCAGATGGAGGCTCGACTCAGCTGCCTGCAGCCCTTGGCACTTGACTTGGTCATTTTGTGTGTGTGGAGTATTGGCTGCTTCATTGGCTGCTGTTGCACGTTGGAAGTTGGAGTTGCCGCTTGCCGGTTGCAAGTTGCAAGTTGCCCGTGCTACATCATTTTTATGTTTGCATGGTCTTTAAGCAGGATAAGCAGAGCAGAGCAGAGCAAAGTTGGCGGGGCCACTGTGGGTGCCAAAGTGGGATGAAGGGGAAGGGGGGTGGTGGTGGCGTGTGGGGCTGCGGCTGTTAAGTGAAAATCTGGCCAAGGCAATCGCTAACATCAGCTAACAATGGTCATCATCATTAAAATGCGATCAAAGCGCAGCGAACGGCGCGAAACCCTAAAGATCGTTACGTACACAAAGCAGTCTTTGTGTGTGTGTGTGAGTGTTTGTGTGTGTGTGTGTGTGTGTGTGTGTCCCTACTGCACCGCATCCTGCTCAACCAGCAACCGCCCCTTAACCCTCTAGTGCCGCCCTTTTTGGCGGTCGCACTCAATGTAGGCCAACGGACAAGACGGCCAAGACGGCCAAGACGGAGGCGCGCCTTTGGGGCTGTAACCAAAAGTTAGTTGGCTTAATGTCTTTATAAGTAGCAGCTACAATTACCCCCCACCCCCCTAACCACACCACTTTGTCTACCCTACTTCTGCCTTCCTCCTTATCTCTCTATCCCTTTATATCTCTACCCTCTCTCTCTCTCTCTCTCTCTCTCTCTCTCTCTGTGTATGTGTGTTAGTAGGCAATAGTTAGTTAGTTAGATGAAGCAAGAAATATGCTTGTAATCAAAACCGTTTAAAAAACAACCCGAACAACAACAACAACCGGCAAACACTAATTGAGTTAGAAGTTCGCCTCTGTGAACTCGCCGCCAGATGAAAGACGCCGATACACAATATTATTGGTGGCATAACACAAAAAATATAAAAAAAAAGCGTTGACAACAGCATAAAGACAGCCTCCCCCCTCTAGACCCTGCCTAGACATATAGATATAGAGGAGTACTAGATGAATGGACGCAATGTATAGAGTGTATAAGAGAGAGGAAGACAGGGTGGGGAGAGATGATGATGCGTTGTTTGCGCTGTGCTGGAACAACAAACCGCTAACATGGCCCAGAGACATTGTTCCAATGGGTTTCGATGCTGAATTCAGATGCTTAATGAGCATTAGGCTGAAATATTTGTATAACAATAACAACAACAACAACAACAACAACAACAACAATTGTAACAAATAGCAGCAGTGGAAAATGCAGAAGAAGAAGCTGAAGAAACAGCAGAAGAAGACGAAGAAGACGAAGAATACGAAGAAGGCGAAGAAGAAGAAGCAGCAGAAGCGTTGATATTATGACAAGCTGTCATAAATTACAAATTAATGAATCACGCTACGATTAAAGACAGCAGCAAATGAATGGCATGGGCGATTTGAATACCCTATCCGGGCAGCACGAAACGGTATGCTAACATTCAAAGAAAGTGAGATTCATAAGACAAATCAAAAAATTTTATTATAATGCTTTTTGTTTCAGTTAAACAAGTGATTCTAAATTGTTATAATCTTTTATTTTATTTTATTATTGTATTATTTATTTGTTTTTCTCCTTTTTTTTGACACTTCTGCTGTTTTTTTTATACATTAATTTTAATTTTGAAATTTATTAATTTTAAATTGCTTTGCTCTTTCATTATTATGTTATTATATCATTTATTTTTTAATTTTTTTCCTTCTCACTAATATCCAAATGATTTTTATTAATTTGATTATTATTATTCTGTATAAATATTATATTCATATAAGACTCTTATTATTGTACTCTGTAATATATCTTTTTGGTTTCTACATAAATAAATTTTAATATAATACAGCCAATATGCAATTGAAGGAGTGTTATAGCAGTCAGCTTATACATTAATTTATATACTTTCTCTTTTAAGTTATTAATTTTTTTCTCATGGCAACATTATAATGGTATATTATAGATCTTAAAGCTCTACTTTAAGATTAAATATAAATATTAAATGTATTTGATATATGCACATATCTTGGCATAGCACACGCGACTGTTGCACTCTTATGCTGTTTCCAGACCAAACGCTGGTACAGGTCAGGACTGTAAAAGAGTCAGATAAGGGCAGAGAGTCATAGCTAGAGAGAAAAGAAACAGAGAGCAAGAGAGAGGAAGAAATACAGAGAGAAGGGGAGAAGAGAGACAGATTGATAGTGGAAGGAGTGGGGGGTAGAGGGTAGCCTTGTTACAGGTAGACCTTGTTTCAGGGTAGCAACGATCTATCTAGATCTTAAACTTCAATTTCATCTCTATGCATTTCATTTAACTAATGTTGTTGTTGTTGTTGATTCTACCTCTGCTTGTTGTTGTTGTTGTTGTGTTTTAGTTCTTGAGGTGACGGCATTGCCACCGCATTGGCCTGGCCTACCTTACACCTCTGCGCAAAGGCGAAGATCAAAGAGCGCATTGCCGCCTTAATAACATAAATTAATCTTCTCATTGTTAAGAGCGACTGAACTAAAGCGAAAGCAAAGCCGAAGCATTGACTAAGCGAAAAGGAGAGAGAGAGAAGGAGAGGGACAGAAAGACAGAGAGAGAGAGAGAGAGAGAGAGAGAGAGATAGATAGAGAGAGAGAGAGAGAGTGCATAAAGCCAAGTGTGAAAAAGAGAGCGAACCGATGTGCGTGCAAAAACACAAAAATTATAGGGAAACATGCAACAAAAACAGAGAAAAACGCAAATGTTATGCTAATCCGTGCGATCGTTGTGCTAATCCCCCCCTTCCCCCACTCACCCTATACAAATCAAACTGACTAACCAGATCCAGTTAACGCATTTAATTTGAATTTGATTTGATTTCGAATTTTTTCATTCATTATTTTGAACGCAAAAAAGGCGCAGCAAAATACAAAAACAGAGATAGGAAGAAAGACAGAGAAAGGCAGAGAGACAGAAAGAGAGAGAGGGAGAGAATAATGTGAACGAATGTCTGATCATGTGAGTGAGAGAGACAGAGAGAAAGATCATGGATCGATCGTTGATCATGGAGGTCATTGAGCAGAGCAAATCGTTCGGCATAGTAAATTTCTTGATTACCCTTTTTCCGAGAGGGTATATTGATTGTTGAGGCTTAAGATCTTATATTATTTTCGATTATTCATATTTTAATATATTGTTAATTTGACCAATTATATAAATATGTCTATATGTTTTTTTTTTGGTGAATTTTTATAACAATGTTTATTAATTCATTTCTAAATAGATCGATTTTAGTTGATCCTAAACTTACTAAATAATATTATAATATTATTCCAATGTTTATATAATACTTTCTAAAGGACTTTTATTATTAGTTTTAATTATTTATAATATTATTATATGAGCTAGCTTAGACCTATATACTATATAGACCTATATTCTACATATATATTGTGCACACCTTAATTTCAACATTGAAAGCTAATCGTATGTGTTTGATCTAGTTGCAGATCCAATAGAGGGAGATAGAGAATGAAAGAGAGAGAGAGAGAGAGAGAGAGGGAGAGAGAGAGAGAAAGAGTATTGTTGGGCTGTTGTTGTAGTTGTTGCTGTTAGTTATGTGCGAGATCAAAGTAAACATGCCGCCGGCTGTGAAGCTGAGAAAAACAAGCATGAGAGAGAAGAGAGAAGAGAGAGAGAGAGAGGTAGAGAGAGAGGGACGGGTAGAGAGAAGCTGAGCAAGGTGAGAAGCAAATCAAACGTGGCAAATATGTAGACGATTTTGATCGAACAACGATGACGATCAGCAGCAGCAGTCGTAAAGTATTTGAAATGACTTTCCGGCAGAAGTGAGTGAGCGAGCGAGCAAGTGAGTGAATGAGTGAGTGAGCGAGTGAATGAGGGAGCGAGCGAGTGGAAAATGAAACGAGCGCAGCAAATTAGCTAATCAACGCCCATTAGTAGGCAAGGGTATTGGAATTTATGATAAATTTCCGTTAATGCGCACGCAGCAGCAGTCAACGTCGCAGTCGGCGTCGCTATCGGCGTCGCAGTTGGCGTCGACGTCGTTTGCTGTCGACTGAGGCACGAGCAGAACTCACAATTCAAAAACAAGTTAATTTTCAGCTGTGCTTAATGCTACACTGCAACAAAAACATTGCATACAAATCGACATTCAATATAAATATCGATTATTAAAATCGATAACAAAATATAAGGGAAAAATGTGTTATATGTGAAAGTAAATTTTATTTCAATTTATTTTAATTCATTTAATTTTATTTTGATTTAAAATTTCACTCCAATTAAATTGTGCTTATTTTAAGCAATTCGATTTAATTTTGGTCAGTGCATAGTATAATTTTTTTGCAGTGTATGAGGTTGGGCTTATTCCTGTGCTGTGATAAAGCAGGCAATTTTATAATGCCACAGCAGGATGACCAACAGTCGCTGGCCATAAAACCAGAGAATGTGCGTGGATATGAGTGTATGTGAATATGAGTGTGTGTGAATGCGAGTGTGTCTGTGAGTATGAGTGTGTGCGTGTACGTGTGCGTGTGTGTGTGCGTGTGTTGTGCGTGTGCTAATAACACATAATTTTCTTGTAAAACAACCGCTGCGCATCGTTATCGTTATCGTTATCGTTATCATTATGGTGAATTTTTATGTGCGCCTGCATGTTGACTGCCAGCTTGACCAGCGCCACCGTCCCCCTCTCCCTCTCTTGTCATGCACAACTGCAACGCATTGGAGTCGACAATATTATTTAATTTATGTTTATCGATACGACTGTAGCGATAAGCCGCGCGAATTCTGATGTCTCGCAATTTGCGCTCGTAGGTTTTCAGTTTTAGTGAGTGCCATAAAATATATTCAAATGTACAGTTGCAGCAACAGCAGATGCACGAACCGCATGAACCGTTTAGAATGATCTCGAGGCTGCTCGATAACGATAACGGCAAGTGATAATGCTACACAGCTTTAAACAATTCAAAATACAAATACTAAAGATCTCTCTTGAATTTACTATATTTACTATATAAGTCATTTAAAACTAATCGATAACAACGATACGCAGAACTAGTCTAAAATACTATCGATAACGATATGTACTTTTAAGTTGTCTAAAATATAGATGCTGTGGATCTGTTTTGGACCTGTTATGTGTGCTAGTGATATATCAATGTTAAATGCTATATAAATTGCAATCGTATAGAATGCGATAAAACCCAATCGATAACGATAACGATAGGAAACTCTAAGCAGTCTAAAATATTCATAGTTCGTTTGAATCTCTTTATGTATTTGTAAGGTAAAGGTTTGGCTATTTTATCTAGCATGTATACTAAAGCTTAATCTGAATCACAATTTGAATCTGAATTTGATTCGAATCTGGCTCTGCTAACGACGTAACAAGGCTCCATTTGCATTTTGAGTGTTGCATGTGGCACGTTGCATGTGGCATGCAGCATGTGGCATGTGGCATGTGGCATGTGGCAGGAGTGCAACGCGAATTACAGTTATGTGCGCCTGCCATGTGAATTAAAACTGCGAGCAAAACCATAAATTTAAGTATCAAAATGCGTGAGAGCGAAAGACTAAAGCAGGGGTAGAGCGAGAAAGAGAGAGCGAGTGAGAGAGAGAGAGAGTGCAGCACTGTATGACATTGGGATGGCGGGAGCAGGGCTGGAATGGAGTGGCGTGGAGTGGAATTGGCTGGCTTAAGGGGTTACTGCAGGCAAGGCGGGTGCTTAAAGGCGTTGGCCACCTGACGACATGTCAGAGCCAATTGTTAAGCCTTTGATATATTTGGCCAAGTGCTAAAAGCGAACGTATACACACCAACACACACACACACACACACACACACTCTCTCACAGCTACACATTCACGCACACGCACACGTACATACAATCAAGCTTAGTTACACTGAGAGAAATAAATAGATTCATATGCAGGCGTATCTAGACATAGAAATGAATGTGTGAGTGCGTGTGTGAGTGCGTGTGTGAGTGCGTGTGTGAGTGCGTGTGTGAGTGCGAGTGTTTGTGCCTCTTTGCCTGTATGAGTGTCTATATGTAGGTGTTTAGTTCCACATCTAATCCATGGGCGTTTGACCAGTGGGCGTGGCACAACTTCTAAGACAACTATGCATAGAAATAACCAAAAACAATAAAAAAAACAAAACAATAAATTTGTCATAATTTTATAGATTTTATTTTTACAGTTGTTGTTGTTGCAGCTGTGGCACAAACAACACGTAGATTTATTTAATTGCGGGCTACACACACACAAACGTATTACAATCACACACACTCACACTAACACTCACACACACTCACACTAACACTCACACACTCACACTCTTAAGCACACTCATATGTTTGTGAATTATTAAATATGCGACAAATTTTTGCTCTTCGACTTGCTGTCTCTTTCATACGCATATGATCTTGCTCTCTCTCTCTCTCTCTCCCTCTCTCTTTCTGTCTTCGTCGGCTTTGCCGTTAACTTCGGCTTCGATGCTCGCTTGGAATTTATTTAATTAAATCTACGCCCCGTTGGCTGAGGCTGAGGCTGGGGCTGAGGCTGATCTCTCTGCTCCTTCTCTCTGCTCCGTCTCTCTGCTCCATCTCTCTGCTCCTTCTCTCTGCTCCTTCTCTCTGCTCCGTCTCTCTGCTCCGTCTCTCTGCTCCGTCAAATACGCATAAATTGCGTAGTTTATGCATGATGTTACCCCTCGACCCTCTCCCAAATCCACTGACTCTACAAACCCTTGCTATGCCCCCTATAGCCATGGCAGCCATTACGCATACGCAGCGTATGCCTTCGCTTTTATTTTTGCTGTTGCTTGGCTGACAAATACAAGACAGTACAAGAGTCGGGCGCACCCGTGAGTAAGCTCAGAGATTAAGCTAATTCCAATGATAATTCTATAAATGTTAATCAATTTTATATACATCTTTTATGGGCTTTGTTAAGAATCCTATATATTCGGATACTTTTCTGTTTTAATAAACTTATGTGTATAAACTAATATGCTCCTTCTGCATGATTGCAGGGTATAATTGGTATTACAGAGAGCAGCAAAAAATGATGACTTTTGAAAGTTTGTTTGCCGTTTTGAGCCTCAATTAATTGGACATAAAAATGCGGTTCAATTGAGTTTTGGCAGCTGCCACCTGAGCGGGGATATTAGCCAAAAGCTTAGACATACAGTTAACTAAAATAATATTATTGCTAATTAGTTAGTTGCATTTATTAATTTTTATGAAAATTACATATTTATAATGATTTTAAGCGCGTCATTTGAATGCTTAAATTAATTAAATTGTGCTGAATAATTCCGCGAAATGTTTGCAAGATTCTCAAGTGTTGGAGATTCTAATTTAGAATTTGAATAACAAATACTAAAATGCTTAAGGCGAAAGTTAATTAATAAACTAACTAACTGTTCTAAAGTCTTAGAACTTTTCGAACATGAACCTAATGATCTGCAAAATGTTTCCATAACAAAATAAATATAATAAAATTGTTGATAAGTTTGAATAGCGAAATTTTTAAAATTTTATTAGATTAGAGATCCATTTGGGGATAGAACATTTAAAAAAATACTTTAAAAAATACTATACTATATCAAGAGATTATTTAAAGTGTATTACTATATAGAACATATATAGAAAACAAACATAATTGATAAAATAAATATGTTTGTTTATATATATATACAACATTGGCTTCTAGGCATTGCTTCTATTAGCTCTAGCTGCATTTAGACACTCGATTGAGTGTTGTATGCAGCTGCTGCTGAGTGATCTGAATATGTGTGAATAGGCACTCATTCACTGCCAAGTGAATGGTAGTCATTTTAGCTGCCTTTTTTGCGTCCAGTCCGTTCAGCTTCGCTTCGGGGCTGTCTGCCTTCTAAGTAGCTGGGCCATTGTTAGCCATGATATAACAACAGCAACAACAACCACTATTAGAGTACAGGTATGAGTGAGTGTTTGAGTGTGAGTGTGTGAGTGTGAGTATGAGTGTGGCATATACATTGTATAGTTCAGTTTGGGCGCAACAAAAGCGCATAGTTAAGCATAATTTAATAGATACGACGAGCCAAGTTTTGCACTCGCTTTATGGTTGACACTATTGTCTAGGCCAAGTGTGTAAGTGTGAGAGTGAGTGTGCTAGTGAGTGTGTGTGTGAGTGTGAGTGTGAGTGTGAGTGCGGCTGTCATAAAGAGTGATGAATGCATTATTATTATTATTATTATTATTACTATTATTGTTATTGTGGTGCGTGTTGTTGTTGTTGATGTAGATGTTGCTGCTGTAGATGTTGTTGTTGTTGCTGTTGTTGTTATTGTTGTTATTGTTGTGCATACTTTGTTAGGCCTTTGTTGAAAAGCGTTAATTGAGTGTTGCGAATGTGCAACGGCAATTGAAATTGTTTATGACTTGCAGTTGCTCATTGTTGTTGCTGCTGTAGATGTTGCTGTTGTAGATGTTGCTGTTGTTGCTGTTGCTGTTGTTGCTGTTGTAGATGTGGCTGCTGTTGCTGTAGTTGCCTTGCTTTGGCCTAACAAACAATATGATGCAATTGGCAGAGCCTGGCTAAAGGCGGCGAGCCTTCGCCTTCGCTGCAAGCTAATGGAATACAGAGGCATCATTTACACGAAAAATACATGCAGTACACTGCAACAAATTTATATGAACATATGTCTATAATTCAAGCCATATAACTCTACAGCAGTTGCTTAACTTTGGTTCAATAAAATTTTGTACGGTTTGATTTTATAACTACACACTAAAAGCATTACTATAGACATTTTAAATTTCTTTGGCCCAGTGTACTGCACACACGCACACACACACACGCGCGCACACAGAGACAAATGTGTGTGTACATCATTATGGCATCCATACACTCAGGCTAATCAGCGGCGACATCTAACTGATCCAACAAAAGGATCTATACATCTGAGCCCGCAGCACTTGAGAGAAGATATAGAAACACTTTAGTCCTACATTTGGTGTCTAATTAGAGGCTTAGCCTGAGCCTGAGCCCATTCCATGTACACATCGATATATATATATATGGTTTATTAATAATGTTCATTAAGTAAATTGAATGCATGGCATCGATGGGTGGATGGATGGATGCATCTCTGCCACTTGAAGTCAACTGGCGGCGGCTACCGTCAGCCACTTGAAGGCGACTCCAATCGTCCGGACCATACAGAAGCTGAGTTCCATACGATTTTCTTTGTATTTAGTGCATTTTAATTGCTCGTAATTAGCCCAGGCAGAGCGAAGGGGAGAAAGAGAGATAGAGATAGACAGAACGACTCAAGTGGTGCCTTCTGTCAGTGTTTTGGGCTGCTCCAATATGGCCTATAAGCAAGGCGGAAGCGAAATAAAGATACGCTATAAATTAACACCAAACCGATTAGTGAAAAGTGCCGATACACATACACACACACACACACACACACACACACACACACATGACACTCTCACACTCACACACACACTCTCAAACACACATGTTTCTCTTCGATTGCATTAAACTCTCTATAGACATTAAAATCAATTAAGCTGTTAACTTTTGATGGACAACCAAGATAGGCCCTAGATCTTTCAGATCTCATGGGCTTTTCGACCTATCGACTTATGATCTACAGGTGTTCTAATGAGCTTGTTCACGTGTGCAAATCAAGGCATTTGTATTTGAGTGTATTCCAACTAATCGCAGTCTAAATGCGTGCTTAACCCTTTAACTGCTGACTAAGTAGCATTCGTCAAATTTAATTGTAATTGCCATTTTATTGTTGTTATTCTTGATGTTGTTCTTATTGTTGTTGTTCTGTAATTGGTTATTTCTAATTGTTATTGTGTAAAGACAATCATTAAATTTAATAACATTGTTAATCGAGCGCCGTTTTATTGCATATTCAATTGAAGCCCAAGGGATCGGATCGTCTTCCATAGCATACAGGGTGTGTTATGAAAGTAATGCGCATGATTCTATTGTAACATGATTATCCACCGTAGTTCCCTCGGACGGGTCAAAAAATGGGGGGTAGGATCTCCTCTTCCAAACGCGCTCAGTCTTAGTTCACTCTGAGCAATAGAAGGGGTATGACGTGTCTTAGCGCAAAGGCAAAAGTAAGTGTATTGACGCAGGAAGAGACTACTTTGAAGAATTTTAAAGATTCGGATCAATAAATCTATTTTTCCTAGAAAATGCGCATTACTTTCATAACACACCTTTTATAAGCTTGTCAAAAAATTGGTAATTCTGTGTGACCTTTGATAAATTTAATGTTAGTTATATAAATCATATAATTATGATAGTGTGTTTAATGGAAAAACCTCCTCTTTCTTAAATCAGCTTTAGAGATTATATATTATATATCAACAAACTATATTTCAACCTTAACGACAAAATGTCTTGAGCTTTACTACTTAATAATTCTCTGTAAAGTCTCTCTCCAGAGGTTCTCTATCTCTATAGTCTTTCTTTATCTCTCTTAATAGTCTTCCCCTATTTGAGGGTTCTCTCTATACAAAGTCTATATATTTCTATAGACTCTCTTTCTCATATATGTATGTAATATTGTTCATATGATCCAACGTAAATTTTTCCTTGTATGTATATAGATTTTTATAAATTTAAAGATTTTTTTAAATGTTCTTAAATATATAAATCTAATCCTAACCTTTTTCTTTCTTTATTCGGTTTCATCTTTAATTTATATGAAACAATTACTCAAAATGGAAAATATACCCATCTTGAACTCTTATAGTATCTTTTATATCTTTACCTATGTATATCTTTAGCACATATTTTTGTATTTCGTATAGCTCTATAGCATTTCGAGTCGTCATTGAAGTCATTCATTCATTCATTCATTCATTCAGCCTATGCTGGTTGGAAGTGCTACAAAAAAAGGAAAAAATTGAATGTCATGTCAACTCTGGCAGACATGTCAGTTAAATGATAAACCCCAAGCACGAGCCCCCCTCCCCCGCCCATCGAATAAGAAGACGAACCCAACCCATGGTAAGTGCCACTTGGCTAACCCTCATGCAGTTTTTGCATTTAGCCTTTGTTTTTGCTGTTGTTTTTAGCCACTTTTTGGCTATTTGGCCCCTTGGCATTTATGTTTAACACTTTAATTGTGATTACAAGCTGCAATCAAATGGAAGACGAAATGTATTGGAAAAGAACAATATACACATGTGTGTGTATATAAGTATGTATATATGTGTGTGTGTGTGTGTGTGTGTGTGTATATCTATGCATGGACTGACTAACTAACTGGCTGACACACAACACTTGAGCCAGCGGCCATGGCTTCCAGTTCCACTGGGACTACGAAATGCAACTCCGTCTCCAACTTCAACTCCAACTCCGACACCAACTCCGAGTCTGACTCTCAACTTGGCTCACTGTGCTTATGTTTATGCATGTTTTAAGCAGCGCGTCATGTCGCTGGCTTTATTAAATTACTTGTCAAAAGCGCACACATACACTCACAGAGAGTAAGAGAGAGAGAGAGAGACAGAGAGAGAGAGAGAGAGAGAGAGAGAGGTCCGAGTTGATCGGATTGTGGCCTGGCCTGCAGAAGGCGTCGCTTAAACATGAAACAACCCGACAACGCCTGCAGATATCAACTCATAAGCATATAGCATGTGCAGAAGGTATCAAGTACACTGCAACAAAAGAAGCTTAACAACATATTCATTAACTTTCAATGCAATTCAAGAACATAAGCTGCGAAAAAAGTATGC
The DNA here is from genome assembly GCA_037040025.1 of Sphaerogastrella javana. Lineage (NCBI taxonomy): Eukaryota > Metazoa > Arthropoda > Insecta > Diptera > Drosophilidae > Sphaerogastrella > Sphaerogastrella javana. The sequence goes on along the minus strand of JBANCZ010000337.1, from coordinate 18,810 downwards.
ATAAAATCTATGCTTAGTTTTTAGATGCAATTTCAAACGCATTTTGATCATAATTTCTGTACTTACACTCAAATAAAATAAAACTAAAGATAAAAATAAAATAAAAATAAAAATAAAAATAAAAATAAAACTAAAGATAAAAATAAATAAAATAAAAATAAACATAAAAATAAAACAAAATAAAAATAAACAATTAATTTAAATAAACATGTAGGCTATAGAATAAAAATTTTCCATATTTATAGTAATATGTATAGAATAATGTAAGAAATTAAATTTAGAATTTAAATTATATGAGCAATTATTTGTAATAATTTTTGTATAATTTCAGTTAATATTAGTATAATTTCAGTATAATTTTTGTATAGTTTTTGTATAGTTTTGTATAATATTTTATAATAGTTCTAATGTTATTTTGTACAGTGCACGTGCATGTTTATACGCATGATTATGACTATAGAGCTTGGGCTTAGGGTGTATTCATATCGTAAGCATGTGACGCCTATCTGTTGGCATAACAAGACTTGTCACAACAATTGCGCAGGAAACTTAGCACAAAACTCAAAGAAGAAGCACACACAAAAAAATGTGAAAAAAGAAAAAACGAAAACAACAACAAGGCAACAACAAAAAATCAATTATTTTCTAATGTTAGTCTGTGTGAGCTTACAACACGTATGCGACACGTTGCCCCAGACGCCCTCAAGTCAGCGTGGACGTACGGACGGACAGACAGACAGACAGCAATACATTATTACAGCCAGCGGGGATTAATTAATCTTGTCAACGACTGCAAGTCATTAAACAACAGCAAAAACAACAACAACAGCAACAACAACAACTGCAACAGTGCATCAAATAGTCAAATTAATTTTCTTCACACTTTAATAAACGATTATACAAATACATAGATCCCTCAGCTCATGAACAGACCCATACACAGACCCAGACCCACACCCGGACTCCCTCTCCCACATCCGTTCTATTCCTGCAGATGATACAGGGCTGCTGTTGCTACTGTGGGCTCTTTGATGAAGGTGTTAAATGCTTTGTTGACATTGGCAACACCAACATCAACAACAACAACAACAAGAACAACAACAACAACAACAACCCAGAGAGCTCAGAATTTCCCTTTGCAATTGAGTTTTATTGCGTTCGGGTACGTGCAACATTTTTTCACAGCTTCTGAATTTACACAGAAGTTTGTCATGGACTTTTTGTTGTTATTGTTTTAGTTGTTGTTGTTTGTTTTCCTATAACGGTGGTTGTTTTCCTTGTTCTTCCTTGTGTTCATCGTGTAAACAACTTTGCACAGTTTTTCCAAATCAATGCATTTCCTTACAATTTTCGACTTTTTGATTGTTGTGAAAATTGTCGGATAAATTTGTTATGCTTCTACAGAAGAAATATTTTGAAAATGCCCGAAAGTGTGGGTTGTAGATGTATAATAATAGATAGCTTGAATATTAATGATAAAGGATTATGTCAAAGTGCTGAAAGAAAAAGCCAAGACATAGATACTATGAGATACAGATACAGATAGAGGAATGGTGAGAATTAACTAAAAATAAGAAGATATATCTCTTAAAGAATGCATCTATATAATAGATCTCTAGTTTAAAGACAACAATATTGCTTTATTTAACGATGTTCTCTACTCTCTATTCTAATTTTGTAGAGTACTTATCGTTCTAGGCCTTATACAATGCTAAAGTGATGCTACCCTCATTCCGATTACATATGAGCCTGAACATGGAACATTTTAAAATTCGTTGTGCCTCAAATGGAGCACATGTCGATGCTCGGGCTGAACTAATTGTGCGCTGCTTAACATTAAATTTTGCATTACAAAGCGCATTCATCTTTCATCAAACGATGCACTCAGATGCAGTTCACATCTGATCGGATCAACAGATCAAAACTGAGGTGTGGACAACTCAAAAATAAAAAGACTCAAAACTGTAGACATGTAGACATGAATTGAGTTTATCAAGAGCCGCACCTGCCAGCGTATCGAATTGGCAACCGAGAGAGACAGAAAGACAGAGAGAGAGAGAGAAAACACCTTTTCTCTTGGCACTGGGACACTTCGAACAGAAAAGGGAACTCACTTCCTTTTAATGCACCGCTATATATGCAGTTCTACCCGCACTTCATAGCTCCTTAATGTCCCAACCCCAGCCGTAACTGTGAATAATTTCCCCATCCGCTGTGCTCAGCTGAATCATTCATTCATTTAGCTCAAGTTCTCTCACGTCCTCGTTTGTTCTCCATCGCTGCTAATCATTTGAATGCTTTAATTCATCATCAAAGAGATAGATACATTTATATCTGTACTTTCACTTTCGTATCTGTATATCTCTGTAGCTATTTCAATCCATTAGATCATATATAGATACAATTTTTATCTACATATCTACATATAGATACAATTAATCTATTAAGATATATAGATCTGTAAATCTATACATATAAATCTGTGAATCTATACATCAATCTATATTAATATCTATATATTTGATGGATATGGATTCTCTTCTAACTAAATTTATTTGTACTTCTTCACATTAGTACATCTGATAGTATTGCAATCTATATATCTCATAATATAAGTATCTACGTAACCTTGCTTTTACATTACAAAAGTACGAGTATGCATAAGAAGATATGCATCTACACAATTAGCCATTTAAATATCTATCTGTATATTTACGTAGATATCATATAGCTCTGAAACTATATCTATATATCAATACAATTTAGGTATCTACGATTCCTAGAATCTAAAAGAATTTATCTATTTGAATATTGAGTATCTGCGCATCAATAAATCTAATCAATTAAGTATCTATCTAAATTATTTATAATTAAGTATCTGTACTTGTGCATCTATTAGTTTACCTACGTATCTAAACGAGTATTTGTGGATCTTTAAATTGTGTGTAACTTCGTATCGGAATATTCTTCGAATCTAATGGAGTATTTATTCTTTTATCTATACGTATTTATGTTTTGATATACAGATCTAAGTATCTACATATATATGAGTATCTAACAGGAGTATCTGTATGCTTTTAAATTGTGTGTAGCTGCGTATAAAAGTATTCGTACATTTCTGTAAAGCTCTATTTGTATTTGTATCTGATATCTGTATCTGTATTTGTATCTGTCGGCTGTTTTGCTGCATTTGTATCTGTTTTGTGTATCTGCAACTACTACAACGAATGCTTGGGGTACCTGTTTCTTGGCTCTTGGCTCTTGGCTGGAAACTCATGAATAATTCGTGGCTTAATTGCCCACACCTAGTCAGGAAAACTAGTTTCCACAGCGAGGCGCCAAGTGACCCATATAATCGGGGCGCACTGCAGACCGCGATAACGAGACGGAGAGTCAGCGCAAATGCATTTCCAGTGCGTTTTTCCTGTCTGTATCTGTAAGACTGCAGCAGCAGCAACAACAGCAGCAGCAGCAGCAGCAATAACAACAGCAGCAACAACAACAGCAGCAGCAGCACATTCGGCTACCCATTGCTGTCTGTGAACGCATCAATCTGAGTTTGTGGCATGACCATGGACAGTTGCCAGTTGCAATTGCGATTGCCCATTGCCCAATGGCCCGTGGGGGTCACTCTGTTGCTCTATAGTATTCACTGTACGTGTGTGTGTGTGTGTGTGTGTGTGTGCTTTGGGGCATGCAGAAAATGCGTTTTTAAATGGCTTTTTATGCGTGGCGCTGGCTTTTGATGTTCCTCATGCACTCGGATCGACACCACATGCCGAAAATTCACAGCTCTTGGTCTCTCTCTCAGCTCTGTGGCTCACTGTGGCTCATGGTGGCGGTTCGTTGCTTCTCTGGTTTAGTGATTAATGTTTGGCATAAACGCGAATGCGTTTTTAAGAACTTTGACAAGGTCCTGACTTGCCTGGGCCGCCCATATGTCTGGCTGGCCAACAAAGGGATAAGGGCTATGAGAGCGAGTCATTTGTTTTGGCTTCCTTTTGTTCGCGATTTGGCAACAGTTGGATTTGCTGCACAGTTCCACCACTGAGGGCCTCCCATATGGTACAAAATGATAAAGTTATTACCAAAATTTACTAACACTCTCTGTAGTAATCTTTCTCACTCTCTCTCTCTCTCTCTTTCTCTCTCTCTCTCTCTCTCTCTCTCTCTCTCTGTCTTTCATTTCTTTTCTGTCTATGGTTGTTGTCAACCCTTTGGGTCCGCTCGCAATCCTGTAGCGCCGTTTTAATGGACTTTCCAGCAAGTGCACGTAGTGCTCATCTATCTTTAGTTTTGATAGGTTTTTACGATCGTATTTATGCGATGGCCTTTATTAAATTGAAAATTATGTCTTTCTATGAGAAATGTCTAAATTGTTGTTGGGTTTGTGGAAACTTTGTGCTCTGTGCTCGGTCCACATTTTCTGTGTTCCTCAATGAACTTGAGGCTCAAAGAGTTGGACTCGACTGCCACTGCGACTGCAACTGATTAAATCTAAATGTTAATTTTTTGTTTCTTTTTTAGTTTATATTTTTGTCCATTTTTTTGGTTTTTTTTTTTTTTATATGTATAATTTTGTTTGGTTGTTGCTGTTTTGTTGTCAGTCACGTGCAGCTTCTCATAAAAGTGTAGTTGTTTTTTGGTGTATACTCATGCATTTTTTGTTTCGTTTTTCTTTCATTTTTCAGTGACAATTAATTAAAAATATCTTATTTCATTTATGTTTTCTTTTAGCTTGTTCTTCAGCCTATTATATGTATGTGTGTGTGTGTTTTTTTTTTTTTTTAGTTATTTTTGAGTTATGTTTTCCGCTGCAGATTTATAGATAATGGCGTTACATTTATGGGCCCTAAATGCGACTAAACCAACACAGAAAGACCACAAATCCCATACCTTTACAAGAGACTTTAGTATATATGACAAAGCCAATTCATACGCCGTACTATAATCATTTCAAATTGAAATTCCTTTTTCATTTACCATCTATAATACAATTTTGTCAACTGAGACTTCATTAATATCCCCACTCTTCTTTCCATGGTCGAAATTTCAATTTATTTTCTATTTTTATTTTCGTTTTGTTAATTAATTGCAAAATGCAATTTGTTTTTTGTTTCGTTTGCCATTTTTGTTTACATTTAAATAAAACATAAAATAAAACTGAAATCTCACGATGCATCGAAAGTGCGAGATCAGCTTTTCACACATCTCGGACAACCTCAGACGCCTGGGAATAGGTGTTGAAATCTCTCAATTTGCATATATAATAATTTTTTTTTTTCATCTTCTCTACAGACTCAGCAGTTTTTTTCGTTCACAGAATCAGCTGCCCTTCTTGCAGCTGTGAAGCAATCGAATCAAAGATTCAGCATTCAAATATCAAAGTCTCTCTACTTTCAGATGCATATACATACAAACATTTTCATAAACCTATCTTTATATACTTATCATACATATTTACAAATTTATTTGATATACAAATTGCACTATGCTGACACTATACAAAAACTGAACTGTGTGGGTGTAGCTAATCGTTTGTCCAAGGCAACATCGAGGTGACAAGATGTGAGTAATCCAAGGAAAATAACTATTATCAACTGTGAGTACTCGATTTTATGTTAAATATACAATTCATCCAAACACATTGAGCATGATTTGAAAACTAATGTATTAAAATGTATAAAACTATTACTAAAAAAAAAAAATTAATTTAAATTATGCATAATATTCTATTTTTCGGTACTGCAATATGAGAAGCTTTAGGTATATTTATGTGAGTCTTTCAAAATCAAGCGATTGAAAAGAATAAGATACAATGTGATTTTAGCCTCATTGCCAGTTCTTGGCCCAGGCCGAAGGATCAATGTTAGGGCTTAGACAGCGGCTGTATTTGGGCCATATAATGTGTTGTTGTAGAAGATCATTGGGCGTCAATGCGGCGCCTTGGCCGATATAAATTATGCTGAGTTAACAATGCGGATAACTCATGGCGTTTTTGGTTATTGTGTGCTGTTTTCCGTTTAATAAGGTTAAAAGGTGTTTCAATTGCAAAACAATATTGGGCAAATGGTGAGTTGCCCTTGCCCCTTCCAATGCCACTACTCCTATCCCTGTCCCTGGGCTCTGGCTCTGGTTTAGTACTGCCCAATGTACTGCAACAACAAAAAGTGACAAAAATTATGAAAGAATTTCGAGTGGACTCGTACGAACATCAAAGGTGACGCGCCTACTTCAAAATTCTGAAACGACAATTGCGTTTAATTCAATTGAGGGCTCACAAAAGGACAAAACCCTCGGCAAGGAGAACAACGGCAGCTGAACAGGACACCGAACAAGACTGGACACGACACGACACAACAGGACAGGACAATAAAGTGATCAATACCAACAAAAAAAAATGTTTTTAATTGTCAATGAATTGAAATAGAATTGGGATTACGAATGGGTGTTGGAAATGGAATGAGAATGGGAATGGGATTTGGAATGGGCGAGGGCATGGGTTTGTTAGACCTTATACCCGACACTCTTGACCTTTTGCGGCTGCCCAGCATATTGTTGTTGTTGTTGTTGTTCTTTGTTATTGTTGTTGCTGCTGTTGTTGTGCAATTGCCGTATGCAGTTCTGCTTTTCAAAAGGTGAAATAAATTGCCCACCACCCAGGTGAGGAATGCAACGCACTAAAGGACCTATAAATTTCCGACATGTACGTGTTTGGGAGTATATTGCATATGAATGTGTATGGGTGCCTGTGTGCCTAAGTATTCAAGTATGTATGTGTGTGTGTGTATGTGTGTGTGTGTGTGTGTGTGTGTGACAATTCATCGAGAATCGTTATAATTAATGGCCACGTTGGCGCCGGCAACTGGGCGACGACGACGCGATCGAGAATGCGACTACGACTGTGAACCATGCCGTCCATATATACATATACATACACATGCATATCATGTGTGTGTGTGTGTGTCTGTAAGTGTATGTGAGTGTGTGTGTGAATGTGTGAGTGCGTTTGAGTGTATATCGTTGGTGTCATATTTGAAACGCGCACACAGGAAACCAAGCAGCGAGAATTGATGAATGTGCGCCCTTGGATATACATACATGCACATGTATATACATATCCCATATACATATATATAAATATATATATATATATATACATGTATATTTATCCTTTCGAGCTGCCGCCTTATCGCAAGTTTGCATCGAGACGCAAAACAAACCGTAACGATCGAATCCGATCTGAACCCAGCTAAACACTCAGTTGAAGGAGTAAGCCAATCGGTCAAAGAGCCAAAGCAATCAGTCAATGAATATATATGTAAATACATTCATACACACACATGAATATGCATATGCTTATGTACGTCTCTCCGTCTTTATGTGAGTGTGTGTGTGTGTATGGACAAGGGCGTGCGAGTGAGGGGACAATGGCAATAAGGTTTCTGGAATGAGAGAACGTGCCTCACAAGTGGCTGCACAAATATTGACACACGCAATCCTTTTGGGTAGAAGGATGAGATGAGAACGTGCGAGCACACACACACACAAACTTCACAAATGAATGTGATACACAAATATTTGGCATTTGCATTGAGAAAAGAAACAAAACGAATGAATAAAAGAGAACAAAAATTTAAATGCAGACTTGTTGTTGGCCCACAAAATTGGAATGTGAAATGCGTGGTGGTATCTTAATGATCTCATAATCTCATTAGCTCATTGTTAACATGGTAACGAGTTAACTTGTTAACTCGACTGTCAACCTGTTAGCCAACTAGTGTCCTGGCCCAATAGTTCAATAAACTATAGCCAGACTGTTTAGTCGGTCTCAAGCACTTACCTCACATCCTTAAATGGGCAACAAAATGTCAAGTGCAAAACGCAAGGATGACAAACCTAAATGAAATTCTTTTTCTAGTTCAGTACGACTACGTAATTACCTACATTTTACAGTGGACAAATATAATGTAACAGTTCCATTGGGATCTAATTTTATTGTTAAACAAATATCAGATGAAATCTGAAAAATTTTAAATTAAATATATTGAATAAAATGTTATAAATTCTTTGTATTTTTTTATTATTATTTTATGTTTTGTTTTTGTAAACATTCCAGTTACTATCGAATCACACATGTCATCAGAGATATTGTATAATTGTTTTAAAAAATATTAACTGAAAATACTTCCCAAATGAACATATTGCTACAAGTTTAGTCTGTTGAGGTCTAAACTCTTTCGTTGTAGAAAAGAAAAATCGAAGGAAAAACAGAAACAAACTGAGAAAATAAAAAAAAAGCGCAAATACAAACACAGTCAGAGAAACAGAGATAGGCTAATTGCCAGCGACTAATAAGACATCGTTCTCATTCAATTAAAATATCCATATCTAGTACAATTAGACGACGGCAAATGTCCACATTGCGTAGACTCATTAAACTTGCACGAATTATTGCACGCACTTTGTCATACATTTTAATTTCACTTCATTGTGTGTGTGTATGTGTGTGTGTGTGTGTGTGTGTGTGTGTGTGTGTGTGTTAGTCTCTATCTGTGTCTGACTGACCAAGTAGAACCACAAAACGAAATCGAGCCGATACAACCAATACGAATGATACAACCAGAAGCAAGAGCAGGAGCAACAGCAACAGCAACAACAAAAGAAACAGCAACAGCAACAGCATCAGCTATAGCTGGAGTAAATGCAATAGCATGTGATCGAGATCAAGACCAGACCAAGCCCAGACAAAGCCAAGATCAAGAGCAAAGCATACGAGGCTATAACTAAATCGCAGACGCAATCGCAAGGCAACGGCAGACACTTGGTAGCGAACCAGTTGCTGGTTGTTGGTTGCTAGTTGCTGGTTGATAGTTGGTAGTAGGTAGTTGGTAGTTGGTAGTTGGTAGTTGGTAGTTGGTAGTTTGTTTCTGCCAGTTGGTAGTAAGCTTAGCCAAGATCTCAGCTCGGCAGCGTGCGCTCCACACACATTAGCAATTACGCTCATTACACTTAATTACAGCAAACTAGGAGTGCATGAAGATTTCCAACTGCGGACGTTCATCGTGCGAGCGAACTGTAACTCAGCTGTAAGCTCTGATCTACACATAAAGAAACAAAAATTCAATGAAATACAATAGAAAGCGTTCAATTAAATGGAACTTATTATCATGTTTAGTTAATTGCTATTTCAAAATAAATACGAATTGAAAGTATTTCAATTGCATACTTTTCTATTCGGCCACAAAGTTGAAGTTCTTAAATTGATCATGCATTTTTTTTTTTGTCAGTGTATAAGCTCAGACACTGCTTCAGTTTTAGCTCAGAGTGAGAGTTGTTGTTGTTGTTGTTGTTGTTGTTGGTGTTGTTGTTGTTGTTGTTATAACAGTGTCTCGCTCTGTGGCTTGTGTCTTTATATGAAGTTGCCTGCTGCTGTTGTTGCTGTTGTTGCTGTTGTTGCTGTTCCTGTTGCTGCCGCCGCGAGGATCACGAGCATGCAGAGCAAGTGAATTATTGCAGTCTCATTATGTGCGATGAGTTATGTATGGCGTATTGCTTTCGTCGTCAGGCCACAACCTCGTCAACATCGTCATCATCGCCGTCACCGTCAGCATTGTTGTTGCTGTTGCTGTTGCTGCCGATGTTGTTGGTGTTGTTGTTGGTGCTGCAGAAAGTGCTCATGTATCTGCATTGTAACAACCAAACATTCAGACAGCTAGCCGAGCAGCCAGACATACGAGCAGCCATCTGTCAGTACCAGTAACAGGCCTACAACTCTAACTCTCCAACTCCACCTTCCACCTTCCAACTGCAACTCCAACTGCAACATCCCAACTCAAACTCCAGCTCCAACTTCAGGCTGCAACTGCAACTGCTGCTTCAACTCCATACGAGATGCGAGAGAGTCGGGGCCATGACTCTGTTCCGTCCGTCGAAGAATGTAGTGTGATGGTCGCCTAAATCAAGCGTACTTAGCGAATGATTTACATTCCCAAAGACAGCAAACATACTGTTTTGCGGTATGTGATGTTATGCGAGCAGCAGCAAAAGCAGCAGCAGCAGCACTACTACCACCAACACCAGCACCACCAACTACCAACCACAAAAACCAACAACAAACCAACTTACACACACTCACACTCACACTCACATACATGAATCATGTATTCAAGCTGTGTGTGTGCGGCAACATCGCTTCAAGCAACAGCGGTATAAAAACCTTACTAGTTCAGCGAAACTACCAATCACCTACAGCTTACTAATAAATAATAAATATAAATAATATATACATACAAATATATGTATCTACTTTTATATTAATCGTAAGGTTTAATGAACTTAGATACATTTATTATATGTAAAACAATTTAGTTTTATATAATGTTGTTAATACGATCGCCAATAAATCTAATCTTTCCTTAAACTAATCTTAAAAAATTGCATGTTAATCAGAATGGGAAAGACCTTACATACCTAATCTTTTAGATATAATTAAATAAGTGATATTTTCTATACACTCTTAGCCCTAAAGACTAGATCCTTCTTCTACATAGATGTCATATAATTTTAAATATGGAAACTAATGTAAAAATTTATAGTTCAAAAAGGAACCTTTCGAAAAATAGAATATTTCACATACTTGTACTGCTTTGGATCATATTGATATCCAAATTGACGCATTTCATGATGTTGATCTGGAATATATACAAATATTTATATCTATATATAATATATATAATATTGGTTGGGTTATATGAATATATTATGCCATTATATACATATGAACAAACTTATACCCATTCTTAGTTATTTTCAAGGAATTCAGGGTATTCATTCATGGGACGTCTAATAGTCTACCATAAATATTATATATTGATCAAATGAATGTAAATATGTAATCGTTTTATGGATCAATATGCCACAGTCGAGGCACTGTGGGGCAAGCGATAATAAGCAGCAGGCGAACTGCCAAAGATACGTCGCTGCGTCAACGATGACGTTGCCTCTACTGTTGTTTCTGTTGTAGCTGCTTCTGTTGTTGTTGTTGTTGTTGTTGTTGTTGCTGTTGTTGTTGTTGTTGTTGTTGTTGTTGTTGACTGTTGCAGCGTCACATCGTTGGACGCGTCGTCGCATAAATATCACCAGCAATTACTCAGTCATAAGTTTGCTGCCTGCTCGTTTGCTGTCATGACATGAGTAACTTTGCTCAACGCTCGACTCTCTGCGCTCACTTTATAAGGCAACCGGGCGCAATGCAATGGTTCAGTCCAGGTCCATCTTGGACCGTTTGGGCCTTGGCCAATGCGATGCGCCTGCGCCAAGTACCAGAGCTTTCGGAGAGCTCCTTTAATGCCTGCCGCCAGCATCTACTTCTACAGCCGCTGTCTCTTCCTCTGTATCTGTCTCTGTAACTGCCACCGCCACCGCCACTGCCTCCCCTTTTTCTTTACCCTTTCCTTTCGCTCTTACTCTGACTGTTCATCCAGTCTGTCCCGCTCGTTGCGTCCAAGTTGGCCGCTGGGCACTACGGTCGAGACATGGAACTGTGTCTGCGCTTTTGGTGTTGGCTTGGCAAATTTTTACAACTTTTATAAACAGCTCGTTCTGCCGGCAACTGGGCGGTAATTTGTTAAAGCTTCCTTACTTTTCAACACTCAAAACGAACCGCAGATCGGTTCAGAAGAGCTCAGAGCCCAAGTGAGCAGAAGAGCCCAATAACAAAAAGTAAATAAATAAAAATCAAAATGAAGTGGAGCGAACTGCACTGATTTTAATTGTGCCCCTTGACTGGGCAGCAGAATGGATAAACCACACATTCTATATATCTTTCTCCCTCTAATTTTAACCATCTTGCCCTCCCACCCGCTTTATATCTATATCTTTTACTATCTTGCACAGTCAGCGAGCCGCCCTCTGTATATCACCCTTCACTGCATTTTAGATCCTTGCGCATGCGCCATGGACACTTTCTTAACTGCTTGGTCTGCTACTACTTTGTCTTGGTTCTGGCTCACATGATGATAAATTTCCGTAGCCATCCATCTAAGCTATAGCATCAGAGCACCAACCAAGATCATCAGTCAGCGATCATCATCAGCTGCAGCACCAGCATCAGCATCAGCATCTCTTGGAGCATCAGCTTGAGCGTACGAGCATGAACAGCAAACGCTCTGGCTAAGTAGATCCGCCGTCATTCATAATACACTACAACACTTACAGTCACACTCACACTCACACTCACACTCACACAAATACCCTTACTCACACTCACCATCGTTCCATTCGCTCCTACTTACAATCCTCCTGGCGTACTACCATGAACATAAGCACTTGCTTCCTCAACACAAATCAACAGGATGATGCAGCTGACACCAGGTTGCGGTTTCGTCTTCGCTTTAGATATTTAGTTTGCGTCACACTGTATCGCACAGTGGTTACATTTCGATTAGGCACACAAATAAATTATATCAATGCCAATAATATTAAACAAAAAGTTTAACATTTGCATTAATGTTATAACATTTTTTAAAAAACAAAAAACATATATTTTACAATCGGTTGGGTTCAATGTAGCTCTTTTTTTCAAACTGCTCTCATGGATTAATTATTGAAAAACATTTGTTATTCCAAATAATTTTGTAAATATATATTTGCATTAGTTTTAGAATCATCATAGTCACATCTTTTTATACAGATTTTTTTAATGCTTCAAACACAAATATCGATTTTTGTTGCTTGATCTTTGTAAATTGGAACGCATTTAATATATATTTAGACCAATATATTATATTTTTTTAACCGTATAATGTTTAAAGGCACACTTAGACTTTTATCACTTGATGGTATACCATATTTGTATTATTATTTATTTTGGAATCGTAATAGTCACATCTATTTAGCCAGATTTTTGTTCATTCGATATACATTTTTACCCATACAATATTTCAGAGACAATCTTTTGATTTTACTTTTTGATCGAATGACATATTTGTATTAATTTTAGAATCATAATAGTCATATTTTGAAAGCCTGATCATTGAACAATTAAACGCATTAAACATATATTTCTGTCAAATTATTTCCAAATCTGCTTTTGTACTGCTTGGCAACAACATTATTTATATTAAGAATAATTAAAAGGCACATCTTTTTGGACAGACCTTTGCCCACTGTGCAGTTGCGTCCCCGTTGCAAGGTTTAAAATGCAACTGTGCCGCGGGCGTTTTATCGCTGAGACTGCCAAGCCCAAACCGCAGACCAGGCTCAAGCTGTAGGTGAGATGGACACAGAGACAGAGTCTGAGATTCAGACTGAGACCGAGACGAAGAAAAACGGGGACTGAGGTTGGAGCCAAGCGACTGTAAACTGACTCAATGAAAATGTTAAGCATCTTTCACTAGCATTAATTTCTGTTTATTTATAGCTATATTTTTTAATTCATGGTATGTGTTTGCTCTGCATCCATTACCCAAAGGAGTGATACACCTATTTAACAATGACGTGCATACCGCCCAATAGCCCCCATGAAAAACATTAGCTGAAATAAAAGTTGTGTTTCTATTTTTTTGCTCAACATTTTGATAAGGCAGTCTTATCAATGGCGTGACGGTGGCGTTCCCTCTACTGTTATAATGGCCTTTGTTAATGATGTTGTTGTTGTTGTTGTTGTCGGTGTTGTTGGTATTCGGTGTTGTTGCTGTTGGTGTGGTTTTTACTGATGTAGATGTTGTTTTGATTCCTGGGCTCTGCGTTCGCTGAGTCAATAACCAGTAAAACGTTGTCATATGGAGTCGATGATGTTGTTGCTCTTGTTGTTGTTGTTATTGTTGTTGTTACTGTTACTGTTGCTCTTGTAGTTGTTGTTGTTGTTTGCTGTTGTCGGCGTCATACATGCCGCTTTTTTTTTACCGCAAAAAAATACAACGAAAAATTCGATGAATTGATCATAAAATTGCGAGAAACTCTGACGTTTTTCTCAGAAAAATTAACTCTGCGAATAAGCTTTAGATTGTTGTTGTTGTTGCCCGTATTGTTTTTGTTGTGATTGTTGATGTTGTTATTGTTAGTGTTGTTGTTTGTTCTCTTACTTACTCTCAATGGGCGCCTCACAGGTACTTCAAAAATGTGACCAAGACATTTATTTTATTTAGCTTAAAAGCCACATTGTTTTTTTTATAACAAGCATCTTTAGTGTTTGACCAACACATACCCTATAAATGTGTTTAAATTAAGAGTTAAATTACTACCTGTACATAGGTTACATTCACTTTATGCGAATACACTATATTAGATAGATATGTATATATTTTCTGCTTTTGCTCTACCTGTACACACCATATCTACTTGAAAGTATTTACCATATACCATAAATATATGCCACGCAAAACAAGCGATGTGGCCTTGTGACAGACTGCCACAAAAATAAAAAAAAAATGGGAAAAAAGGCAAATTCGGTGTTAATATTGTGGATAGAGTTCTCCGAAACGGAGAGCAAGAGCAAGAGACCAAACAAAAGATTGTCACTGCTTAATTTATAATTCATTATATATAGTAATATCATTTATGAGACTAGAATTGTGTCAGCTTTTGAGTAGATGATACCTGAAAATGCCATGCTCGCTAAGTTAACTACTCTGTAGAACTTTCTTTTGCTTTATTGCCTACTGCCAACCATGATATATTAGTGAATTTCATTGTGCTCTGGGTTAGCAACTTGAAATAATTGCAAGAACCTTCAACAAATACTTCAATGCTTGTGTGGCATGAGGCTAGAGCATTTCCGTTGAAATGCCCGGTCGAAAATAGGCGGTGGGTAAAAACCAAACTACGTCAAAGAATTTGGAATTAACGCTAAAAAAATAAGACATTTCTCGTTTGCTATTTTATTATTTATCGTTTCAGGGCCCTCAGATTTATGCAATGTGCTAGCACATTTTGTACATGAGTATTTGTAAAATATATATTGCTTTTGATTTCATATACATAAGGTAAGATTTATGCAGACACCTTCCAACCTTGCGTTTCTTTGAACACATTTTTTAATTGAACTTAATAAATGGTAAATTTAAATTCAATCTTAAAGTGAATTATTCAATATATAGAACTATATTTGATAATACTGGAAACGAGCTTGAGTTGCCTAACCTACTTCAATCAAGAAAATAGTGTCTTTATTTTTTTTAAATCGAAAAACTTTTAGAATTTGAAATTTGGTTATATAAATATATGCAAAATTATTAATATAATAATATACATATCAAATATTACAAAATGTATTTTAAATTCAATTTAAAATTAGAACTCAGTAAAAACCCTTAAAACATCGATTAGGGAAATCGGTCATGATTCTTGTTGTGATCAAATTATATGTATATTTGATTCAACAATATTACGTATAACGGTCAGAGAGAATATTGAATGAACGTGATTCGAAAACCAAATTATTCCGAATTACTGCTGATATTGTGCTCTATTTAAGATAATGACGAATTTATAGGAACGTTGAATAAATGGTATTTATTTGGTGACTCCCCTACCGAAACAAAATTACTAAAAAACGTAATAAGTGAAACATTTTTAGTTATAAATATTGCATTCGTTAATGGCCCGAGTTTATCAATCAATCACTTTGAATTCTCATTAGTATGGATAGGGCGATGCTTGTGAATCCCAATCTACCTCAATTAAACAATTTCCACAATTTCAATTTATTTTCTTTCTTTTTTTCAGCTATACAATGTAATGAATCTATTTATATGACCCCCTCCCCCCCCTTGAGAAACAATGGCAATTATTAGGCAAGACGCCACTGGGGTTTGCCCCAAACTGTACAGTTTGTAACACTTTCAGCCCCACCCTTGACCTAACCCCAAAATATAAAAATCACACTATTTTCCCAAAGAATGAAACAAAACGAGGTATATACTTAGAAAATCCTACAAGTTAGCTGCTGATCCGCCAGCTCAATAAAGGTAGTCCCCCCCCTCTTTTGCCCGCCAGGTTGGGCTGACTCTTGCATGTGGCATTTCCGCAGCAACGGAGCAAGTGAGTTCAAAGGCGAGAGAAGAAGAACGATAGAGAAAGAGAGAGAGAGAGAGAGAGAGGGAAACAGAGGAGGAGCAATATGGGCAGAAGAAGACTGCGAGAGCTCTTATGAGTTGGAAGCGTGGGTAAAGGCCAGGGGGTGGGCACTGGTGGAGGGCTGCCACGTTGGAACAAGCCAATTGCTTACACAAGCAAACCATTTGAACCGTTTTTAATTTCGTTTGTTTTGTCTAAAGTCGGTTTATCTTTTTTTTTTTTTTTTGTTTTGTTTTGTTTTTCTTTTACTTTGCTTTAGACTTTTGGACTCTTTGTGAGGATGAGGCAGGGGCAAGACGAGGAGACGTGGCGTGTTCAGTTTTATGATGGGAAACATTTTGTCTTCAAGTTGTTGTTGTTGGTGATGTTAGTGTTGTTGGTGTTGCTGTTGCTGTTGCTGTTGCTGTTGCTGTTGCTGTTGCTGTTGCTGCTTAAATCATGTGAATGTGGCAACAACATCTCTTGGACATTTCCAGTGTTAACTTTGTTGGTGGGCAAACATGCAGACTGAAATAAAAACAGAGACAGCGATAGTGATAGAAAAGGGCAGCGAGAGGCTCGTACCTCTAGCCAAAGTCAGACCATGGCTATATGGTCATAGCTCTGATACCGTGTCTGGGCTACGGCGTCCGCCCCAATGTATAGTTTGAGGCTTCTACTTGTTGTTGTTGTTGTTGTTGTTGTTGTTATTGTTTTGTTTTGTTTTGCCTAATGACAAAGACTAATATTTTCTTCCTGTGACATATCTCTTTCAATGCATTGAAATTGACTTCAACTCCATTGGCAGCGCTGTTGGCGTCGCTGTCGACGTCAATGTTGCCGCTCCATTTAGAGAGACGATTGTCGTCATTGTCGTGGCAGTATTTTATGGAAATTATTTGTTGCATTGCGCTGCTAATGTGTTAAAACAATATGGCCAGGCCGCCTGCACATTTGCCTTTGCTTCTTTTGCTTCTTTTGTGTGGCACAAATAAAATGAGGAAATATTTACACAAGCGGCGGCGTCGTTGTTACCAACACCAACACCAACACCAACAACACCAACAACACCAACAACACCAACAACACCAACAACATCAACAACAACAAGAATAACAACAGCAACAGTAACCAGCTGTGCATGACACGCCCCGTGCCGCCCCGATGTCTCTTCCAGCTTGCCTCAATTTGCAAGGCAACGACAAAATGTCTAAAGTGTCGTGTCTAGGACCACCCAAGCCAGACTCAAGCCAAGCAGCAGCCACAGGCAAAAATAAAACACCAACCGAGTAGCCAGCAAGGTGCTTGCTCTATCTCTCTCCCTCTCCTTCCCACTCTCTCTCTCTCTTTCTCTCTCTCTCTATCTCCTTCTCTTTGAAACGCACACACTTTCTTTCTTCGTCAAACTATCTCATGAAAGTATTGTCAATAGCTGAATACATCAATTAACTCCCACTGCGCCAGGTGTACCCAGCGCCCAGACCCTTGACCATTGCTAATCGTTTGCAAATTGAAATGTATCTACAAGAATTGATATATCTTATTTCGCATTTTTCTGCCATATAATTACTATTTTACCAAATGGTATCAATGCAATAGATTGTTGTCCGGAAAAACTATAATTTTATTTTATTTATTCCATTGCATGGAATATATATATTTATAAAATTATAAAAAATATATAAAATTAATAATAAATATTTTTTTATTTCATTATAATTAAGTATCCGAACGGAATTTTTAAAGGTAAGCTAGCTATAATTGTATTTAAAATGATGTTCAAAAAGTGTTTATAGTGTAGAAAAAAAATACATTATATATATTTAAATTTGTATTATTTATTTATCATAATATTTATATATTTAAAATAATATTTTTATCTTTATTAGATTACATATTTTCAATACAAAATTTATAATTAATTTATGTTCAATTAAATAGACATTCGATGAATTCAGGACTACTAAATTTTAAAAGACAAGCTAGCTATAATTATAATTTAAATAATATTCAAAATATAATTTCTATACACAATTTATAATTTATTTATATATTTAACAGCATAGCCATTCGCTGGACAGTATACTGCGGGATTCCAAAAGTCTAACTATCTATTATAGTAGTATAAATATTATTCAATAACTTACAATTAATTAATGTTTAATTAAATTGACATTCGGCGAATTTAATAGATTGAATTTAATAGGTTAACTAGCTTTAATTGTATTTTAAATAATGCTTTAAAAGTGTTTAAAACGAGTGTAATAATACATTACATAGGCTTATATTATTATTATACATTATTATAGTTATTTAATTTACAAAAAAAAATTAAAAATTTACATTAAAATGATTAAATTTAATTAAATAGCACGGAAGAATAGAAAAATTCAGTGTACTGCCGAATTCATAAAGTTAAGATTACGTCTATGACACGCTGATGTTTCAAATGACCGTTGTATTGGTAAAATCAGGCGCAGTTCCCAGCATTGATTAAATGCCACTCTTACACTCACATACTCATATATTACACTCACACACACCATTATGAATATACATTTATGAAATAGTGTATACAAACATACATAAGTCAGTTAAAGAGTCTCACACTCTGCCACATACTCGAGCATTAATCACAAATCAAATAAATACAAATAGAGCAGAGACTGATTCTACACACACACACACACACACACAGATAAATATGTGCATGTATATGAATGTATTTGAATGTATATGAGCACGTTGATA
>JBANCZ010000336.1:0-40430 GCA_037040025.1 Sphaerogastrella javana | reverse complement strand
TCTACATCTACGTCTACGTCTGTGTCCACGTCTACGTCTATGGCTACATCTAAATCTATGTCGCGACTGGGGCATCATTGCCGTCTCAATGACGGCACACTTGTAACACACTAATGAAAATTCCAATGAACTGTCAGCCGCAAGGGCCATGTCAGTGTTTGTATTTGGCCTTGGCAAGCAGCCAGTAAATTTGCGTCCCAATGCTCATAATTTTTGGCCAATTGACCAGGCTCATGAAGCAGTGGTACTAGGAAATGGGAGGAAAATGCAATGCGAATCTTGAGAATGCAATTTGTGCATTGGTCTAAAATCAATGTCCATTCTCTACTAATTGGAATAGGGCATTCGAAGCTTTATGAATGGTATTGGCATTGCCCAAAATTATTATGGCATTGCTCTGCTTTTGTGTGTGGCAAGTGGGTGTGGTTAGTGTGGAGAGGGGACAGAGGTAAAGGCAGAGGCGGAGGTAACGCGCGTGGCAGCACTTTGTGAATTGCTTTCTCGTATGTGGGCCAAGTAGAATGGGGCTCGTCTTGTTAATAACTTATGACAGGTTGGCACAACGGCAACAACAACAATAACAGTAACAACACTAAAAGCAGCAACAATAAGAAACAGTAACAACAATAATAACAATAATGCGCCTTGACACAGCGAGGCAGCTGCAGCCATTGTTTGTTGGTTGTTGGTGCTTCTCTTGCCTTTGCTGTCGGTTTGGCAAATGATTAATGTTACCATTTTTCTGGGCATTTGGCCAAAAGGATTGTAAGGCGCAGGAATGTGAATGCGGCAACAACAACAAATAATAACAATAACAACGACTGATACAAAAACTAAAGCAAATTGATAACTACATAAAACATATACAAAACGAAGATGAAAAAAGGATGCAAAAAAGGTTTAACGAAATCAGCTTAATCATCGATTGGAACTTTTGTTGGATATGATATAACAATGCCCTAGCATTATAAATAACATATAAATGTGTATAAATAAATAATATGATATGAGTTCAGTTACAATCGCAAAGCACAAGATAAGCTGAGGCTTGTATACACTTGAAAAATTCCATTAGCAAAGATAATAACCTATTGAAGATGTAGAAGTTTGGCTTGAGATCAAGAAATATCTTCGGTTATAAAAATATAAGATAAACCTTTAATTGATTCTTGCAAAAACCAATTGATATAAGTGAAAATTGTAGCTTCATAGTACCCTATAATAAACTAAATCTAAAAGTTGCGTAGATCATAATCACAGCAAAAATATACGACTATCTCCATGGGTTTGATCGGCTTGCTTTTCGCTGTATTAAGAAGGCCCTTAACTCCCTAGTTCAAATGGCTTTTAAGTATAAGATAAACCTTTAATTCATTTATGTAAAAACCAAGTGAAATAAGTGGAAATTGCAGTTTTACAGCATTCTATAATAAACTATCCTTAAAGTTTGTGTAAATCATAATCACATTGAAAATATACAACTATCCCCAATGCTTTGATCTGCTTGCTTTTTGCTGTAGCAAGTCGGCCCTTAACTCCCTAGTTTAAATGACTTTTAAATCTACAAATGATAGCCACACTTAGTAATTAATATTCTGTGTTTTAATATGCAATATAATTCAATTAAAGTCCTATATACAAGCGCACAATTTGTGGATTTAGCAAACGCCAACAGACTCTTAAGTAGCGAGGGGAATCATAACAACCGCAGCTAGGGACAGCGAATTACCAAAAGTCATACTTAATTCAAGTTGGCCTTATGCCCAACACGTTGCCAACTGTTAGTTGTTGTGATTATGATTATTGTTGTTGTTACTTTCGTTGTTGTTGTGACAAAATCCCAACACGTGGCGTCACTTAACAATTTATTTGGCTTATGCCTGTCGCCGTTTTGGGAGCCAATAAATAATTTTAAAACTTTCGCATTTCCACGAATTTACACTGAGCGACAGTTCAGTTCAGTTGTGTTCAGTTCAATTGCGCTAATTGACTTTCTGCTCGAAAACCAACAACAAAAAAATGAAAAGATGAAAATCACAGTATGAGAAAGAGAGAAGGACGAACAGACACTGGGAGTGAGAGAAGCGAATGAAAAAAGTAAAATAACTTTTCCAGAAATAACAAAGTTTCTGACACCCAGAGCAATAACAACAACAGAGTTTTATCAACAACAACAACTACAACAACAATACAAACAACAACAACTACGACAAGTGCAGATGTCTATGGCAAATTAACATGCAATAATCGAACTGTGGTTGCGGCTGCGGCTGCGGCTCCGACTCTGGCTATGGCTCTGAATCTGGCTATGGCTCTGAATCTGGCTCTGTATCTGGGCTCTGGCCCCTGTCTCTGGTTCTGTGTAAAATCCAATTCGGCATTTGGGCGGAAAAGTTGTAAAAAATTCAGCTTGAGTCTGTGGGAGCCATGTCCATGTGCTTCGAGGACATTTGCCGCTTTTCCAGGCTGAAGTGTGAGCAACGCTCCAAATTAAATGTAAATCAAAATAAATTTGAATATTTATGAAAATTGGATGGGGGCAAAAACGTAAAAAACTCTCTATCACACAGAGACTACAGTGCTGGGCAAAAGTTTTTCTGAATTGAAAAATTGAAAATAATGAATGACATAGACCCACACACATAGAGACTGACTGTAGCTATAGCTTGTTAAACGCAAATCGCTCAAAAATTGCTGCCACAAATAAATATTTTTGCTGCGTAGTGCTGCGTCAGGAAACGCCCACGCTTCCTCCCTCCACTGCCCTCCGAATGAGCTGCCCCCGAACGAAAGATTTGAATGACAATTCAGCAGAGGTAGAAGGTAAGGTGGTAAGGTATAAGGAAGAAGAAGGCATTGGGTAAGGCAGGAGCTGTAAAAACAACTCAAGTCTCTTCCTTTTGGCTTGCTTTGTGGGTTAAGGCATTGCGTGCCTGCTGTTTCTGTTGTTGCTGGTGTCGTGTCATAATGTTGCTGGTGTCTGTCTGTCTCTATGTCCTGCCTGTCTGCCATGCTGCCTGCCTCCGTGTGTGTGTGTGTGTGTGTTTGTGTGAGTGTGTGTTTTTGGCCATGTGGCGCCCGCAGTGCGGCTGAGTTGGTTTTGGTCTCGTTTCGGTTTCGTTTGGTTTGGAAAGCGTCGCTCAGGTATTTAAATTCATTTCATTTCAGTCAAGGCAACACATTTTCTCATTTAACATTTCCCATTTCCCCATTTTGCATTTCCCTTTTGCCCATTTTTTTTTTCACTTTTGCGAAATTTCATGTTTTCACATTTCACATTTTTGGCTGCCTGGAAATTATGTTTTTACAGCGAATTATAACAGCAAAATTAAAATCATATTTTCATGATCGCAAATAGGCTCAGCGCGCGTTTTGTTTCGCCTTCTTTGGCTCACTTTCTTTTTATTTGTATTTATTTTTATGCCTTATACTCATTGAAAATATTTGCATGAGGGCATAATAGGCTTATGGTAATGTATGCAATAGACTACAAAAGGATGTCACGTCTCTGTTTAATATCAAAAATTCAGGAAAGTCAATATTATCGATCTGTTTTGCTCCATTTTTAGTCTTTTGAATCTCAAAAATAATACGAGGTTTCACCATCAAATATTTCTATAAATATCTGTTAGTTATTTGCCAATTAGCTAGCTCCAGGGTGTCATAAAGTCAGTCAATCAGACTGTTCCCTCAACTTCATCATATTCGCTATAAATTCATACATTTCTTCTTTTCACCTTTTTCTTTAGTGCCATTTGAAAGTCCAGCCGAAATGTAACTTGTCGGCATAATATTCTAATATAGGCACTATACATACATATTTATTCTTTGCTTTGTGTTTTACACATTTTTCCTCATTTGCCGCCAGTGCCACAATAATTTTTGAGGCATTAATAAAACGCCTGAGTTGGCATAGCAGCAAATAAAGAACAAATTCACATCAAATAATAATATGGCGCCATATTTCTTTATAGATTTTTATGACCACGCCAAAAGAAATGAACTGAACATGATATGGCATTATTGATTGTCAGATTCCTTTTGAAGAAATTACCAACTTTAGTTAATTAAATCGATATATTATATAAATTAGCTTTAGCTAAGCGAACTGCAAATTGCAGCTACTAAAACCAAAATTTCACTTGATTTTTATCTCTTTTTTTTTGTGGGCGTGGGCGGTTTTAATGTCAGACAGCAGTTCGTGCGAGCATTGATTTTTAGATTGGGTCTAATGCTAATTTTGTGACTTAATTAGCCATAAAATTGTGCGCAAAAACCAGTAACAACAACAGTAATAGTAACAACATCAAGTTGGTGCAATATCAGGAACGAGTATGTTGCAAATGCGATAAACGAAACTTTAATCAAGTGCTGGCTCTGTAGCAAGTTGTACGTTGCAAGTGAAGCATGAAAATGAGTTGCATGTTGGCCCATTTTGAACATGCTAATATGCACTTGATTAGAATGTCACTCCAAAGAGAGACCCAAAAGAGCAGTTTTCAACCAAAACCAAAAAGAAACTCATAAAATTTTGATCAAAGCTAGAGTTGGCATACGGTTGCTCTGTCTTGGCATCGAAACCAAATGAAATAGAATATAAAATAAATAATTATGGCTCTCTAAGGGTAACTGCAGATACCATAGTTAAGCATGATCTATAGAAAAGCAGATAACTGATTTAAAAGCACATAAAAAAGAGCATTTGATTAAGATATAAAAGTCTATTTTATAAGCACGTTGATTTCGTATGGGAGGAATAATTTTCTTTCTATACGATGCAATAAAAATTGGATTTTATCAGACAGAACATAAATCTGAACACATATTTTTGCGATTCAATTTATATATATTTTTTAATTTGAAATTGATATTAGACTATTTTCTAGATCTATTTGATAAACAGTAGAAAGACTAGATAGATTAATCTTAACACTTGTTCTCAAAAGAAGTCTACTACTTTACTTACAGTTTAAAAATGTAATACCTATTATTATAAAATATGATCATGATATAATTTATGTTACAAATTCTTTAAAAATATCTAATATACCCATATATGTATAGTAAAGTTATTACCATAAACTTGCTAACAAAGATTGTGAGCAAATGGCCATTTGAGTCAGTTCGGGTCAAACATTATATGGCAAAAACTTGCGTGCAGAGTGTGAAATGATGAAGCAAAGATTTTTTAGCATGTCAGTTGATGACTTTGTTGTAGGTCTTGTTGTTCCTGTTGTTATTGTTGTTGTTGTTGTGTAAATCCTGTTAGATATAATGCAAAGAACACGCACACGTGTCGTATGCGCAATTTCCACACCAAATTATAGCGACGAAAATTGTTTTCTCTGCCCCAGAACTAAATCAAAATAGATATGACCATATTACTAATAAAAATATATAAGTAGCCATTATCTAGTATACAGTAACATCGATATAGAAAGCAACAAAGAGAGACAGACATAGACATAGTCAGAGGCACAGAGGTGGAGAGAGAGAGAGAGAGAAAGTGACAGCGCAAAAGTATCTTTGTCTGAATTGTGCTTTCCGTTCAGGATTTCGACACCGACTGGTGTCGTTTCCCTGTCCATTGATGGTTACTCTGCGTCGCCTGGGGCATATTTTTGTGCCGGCTTTTGTCTTCAGTTTGTTGTCGCTTGTCTCTGGTATCTGGTATCTGGTATTTGGTATCTCAAGCTCTCTGTTGGTGTCTGGGACCTGTGTCAATATTGGTCCGCTGATGAATTTGCCTTCTATTCCCAGCGACGTGACTTTGTCAGCTTGTCATTATATCAAAATTATTTTCGTTGCAAGTTGGATTGTTTCACCAATGGAGTTATTGCCTTCACACGTGCTACACCCATCGCGCCCTTAGAAAAAAGAGAGAAACGAAAAAAATTGGGACAAATATATATGGGTTACACAATGTAAGCAGACGGAGTAGGGGTGTGAAGGTTTGCCAATTTGTAATTTACTCATGCTCATACATGGCGCACATTTTCTTCTTTTTTTTTTGGATATTTTATTTTTATAAATAATTATACCCTGTAGGCAAGATAATGAATAAAGAGCGTATCATATTTCATGCCTGCTGAAGTGGAATCTATTAAATTCTATTATATATAATGAGATATGAATACCACAAGGCATAAAGCATAGCTTTAAGTCGACAGCTGTAGTCGAATGCACACGACTGGCGCCTGCTGCTTGGTTTTATTAGAGTGCCGGCCAGACTGACGGAGTGACGGGCTGACGGACTGCCAGACATATTTGCTGAGCATGTGACTGGAATTCATTTGCCCGAGTACCAGAGAAATTTTGATGCAAACTCAAAAACATTCTATCTCTAGCAGAAGCAGGCATTACTTAGTCTAAGTTTAGGGTTAGAGTTGGGGTATGATGTGGTAATCGTAGATGCCTGAAGGCAGAAAGCAAATGTTACGATACACTTTAATTTATTGCCTTTGACTTTTATTAATGCAACACAAAACTTTGGCCAAGTCATGAGAATTTGGGCCAACAAAAAAAAACGCTCAAACTCTGCGGCTTCGACTGTCTTTTTGCTGCTGCTGCTGCTTCTTCTGCTAATAAAACATATGCGAACTCATCAAAAACTAAACTTTAAATATGTCCTTCGGGCATATCAAATGAAGTGAGTATGTGTGTGAGATTGTGATTGTATGGATGTGCGTGCGTGCGTGCCTGAAATGAAAGCAAAGCTAAGATATATACACGTATCGCCAGTGAATTGAGTTGACAGCAGTGCGTGGTTCATTGAAGCAGAAAGCTACTCATGCTTGAATCCTAAAGGGGCCAAAGATTAAAAAGAGTTTTTTTTCTTTTTTCTTTCGGGCGTATTATGCAGCAAATCTCGCGCGAGTCTAAACAATAATAACAATTATGCGCATGTCTTGCAAAAATAAAATAAATAAACAGTTCCAATAGGATTTCTCAATTTAAAATGAATGTAAAGAAATTTGAAACAAAAATTGATATATATATAGAATTGAATTCTATATTAAATTATATACATGATAAAGAATTGGGAATAGATATTTAGTTACAAAGAAGATTGAAGTTTCTTTATGCAGCTTGAACATGGAGCGAAATTACTGATAATCATCAGTACTATATCTATCTATCTATCAGTACTATATTTACATTTACAAAATGTACTCTAATTATTTTAGAAATTATATAATGTTAATTAATATTCGACTGTTTTACTCAGAAACCTTATTTCCAATAAACTTTTATACTCTTTTAAGCTCCATTTTACTTTGCCAAAATTTGCATGTTTTGTGCTTAAACTCCCAAAATTCAATTACATAATTTGACAGACATTTTACGTTACATTGGCAAAATGTGCCTTGTTTTTGTTGTTGTTGTTTTTGTTCAGTTTGTTACACTTTACTCACTCTTGATTTAGGGCACTCGGGTGTCTGTTGGCATGGTGTCAGTCAAGTAGCCAATCAGCATCTGGCCAGGCGACGCTTCACACTTCATAGTTGCCACAGTGTTTAATTATTAAATGCGACACGCTCTCGCTTTCAATCTGCTGCTCGCTCAATCTTCTCTCTCTCTCTCCCTCTCTCTCTCTCTCTTGCTCTCTCCACACTGTCATTCATTCATTCGCTTGCACCCTGGGGACGCCAGTCAGTCCAGTGCGAATGTGAATTTGTACGGGGACAACATGTCGTATGAGCAATATGCCACTTAACGAACGCTCGATTGCCCCAGTGACAGACAGCGTCAGACGTTGATTGCGTTGGGCAACTGGCAACTCCTCCGGCTACCCATGTACACCTAGTAGTCAAACTGTTTCATGTTGTTGTTGTTGTTGTTGTTGATATTGTTGTTGTGCTTACTGTCCAATCATTATTCATTGCGTGACAAGCGCGTTAAATGTATGCCCATGTGTCCCTATGTGTTCCGGTATTTGTCACGCTGAGGTTGTCAATAAATTTTGAACATGCCAAATGCTATAGCAAATAATTTTGTCACGCAAGCGGAACAAACACAAGCCAAAAGACAAAAGAATTATGGCAAAAATAGACAAACAAATATAACAAAAATATTCTTATAAATGATCCCATTATAGCACAACATTTATATCTACAACTAACTAAAATTTTTGGCTTGAAATTAATGACAGCTGCTAGTCATAAGTATGCATAAAACTGTTAAAACATGACTCATTTAGTAAATAAATTGCAAAACTGTTACATTTTCCGAGTGTTTACTCTAGCTGGTTTAAGCAAATATTAAAAATTTTACTAATAAACTCTAGAATAGATTATAGTCTTTTAGTAGCGCTTAAATATGCTAATGAAAGCGTAACTCTATCTAATTTAGACTTGCGCTAAGCCGACCATATACCCTTTATCTTTAGCTAAGTTTTAGGGTATTTACACGCTGCAGGCAATCAGACAAATCGCTGCAATGAAAAAAGAACGCGTTTTCTGTCTTTTGTGCAACGGTTTTTATGGCATTAGAAGGTTAAAATTAATGCCTGGCCATTATCATGAAATCCACTTTCTTGAAAAGCCGTCAGTTGTCGTGGTTAGCTGTCGTCCTTATTCGTCCTTGATCACTGCTAAAGTGTGACACAAATATACACAAACACACACACACACAAAGAGAGATAGTCCTTGTTTTTTGGTGCTTCGGTTGGGTTGCATTTAGCCTCATTTCATTTTGATTCTGTTTTTGGTTTTTGGTTATTTCGTATATCGTATCTTGGTATTTGGTGTTGGTTTCGGTTTTCTGTTTGGTTTTAGATGTTTGTTGATTGTTTGCTCAGTGAGCAAGCGAGATGCCTTGAGGATTGGCGTGCCAGGACACTGAGCAGTGCTTAAGAGCTACTCCCAGCCAAGGCATTCGGTGTTTGGTGTAAATATTTGTGACATAATTAAGCAGCGCTCAGCATGATACCGCCAGGGACCGAGAACAAAAAGCGAAAATACAAATAAAAAGCCGAACAGGCACATCGAAAGACAGGGAATGAGAGAGAGAGTATTATCAAATCAGTAAAAGGGACAAGTTACAAAGCCGAAAATAAAGCAAACATCGAATTAAGTGAGCGTGTGTGTATCTGTGTGTGGATAGCACAACGAACGCGTGATTAAATTCCATTTGTAGACACAACAACAACAACGGAGACCAGCTACTGAATCGAAATACTTATAGTATATATCTATATATATACATATATATGTACATTTACCGTGCCTTTTAGTGCCTTAGCACTGGAAGCGGTTTGAGTGCTCGACTCACATAAAGATTGTCAAAGATTTGAGCGGCATTTTCTTAGCATTCGTTGTGGCAGCAAAGGGTCGCTTTTCCTTCTTCCTTTTCATTCCGTTTTTTTGTTTCGATCCGTTTTCCTTTCACGTTTTCTCTGCCATTTTCATTGCGCTGACATTGCGTGCGTTTACTTAAAAACGCTTGGGGAGCAATTTGAGAGATTTTTAGGCAGCGATTTATCGCACAGCTCTGAGTGGGTGACGTTGATAGGCATTGATAACGGCATCTGTTTAAGTTCCACTCCTTTTTTCCATTCGACCCACCTAGAGCCTTGCACACTGCTCAGGTAATTTGCATAGGAAACGCTGTAACTGAAGGTTGGGCTCACATAAAGTATTTCCACTTGGGCTCTAGTACTAGTAGTCGATATCGGGATTCGATCTAGTCTTTTGCGTTGCCAATTCAATGATAGTGCATAAAATTAATGCTGCTTGTAGTCGCATCTAAAATTCAGGCAAGCCCCTGAAACGAAGAGGCCGCCCTTTCTAATAAATTTATGGCATTAAGCCGCTTGGGCCATCTGGCATGTAGGCGTTCTCAATAGCTTTGGGTTTTGGTTTTGGTTGTTGGCTTCTGCTTGGGCAATGGCATATTATTACATTTGACAGCAGCTTGGCAAAAATGTCCTGGGAGTGCTTTGTTTGGCCATAAAACTCGTATCATACTTGCTTGAACCCAAGTTCACTGTGTGTGTCTGAGTTGATAGTTTCTATTCGCACTCACTTTCAATGCCATTAAAATAGGAAATCAAAATAGAAATTGGGCATAGACCATAGACCGTAGACCTACAACGCAGTTAGACATCGTCATTCTGTTGATGACAGCCACAGGCAATGCGATAAGTATAATTACAAATCACACAACAACAAGGAAAAAACAAGGAAAAATGACAGCTACTACGTAAGGGCATTTGTATCTATTGTATCTGAGTCTGTATCTGTATTTGTATCTATTTTTGTGTATGTGTATCTATGTATCTTTGTATCTGGCTTACATGTAAATTCAACAAAATGTTATTACAGCTGACGTTGAAGCTTCAGGCTCTCAAACGCCTAGCAAATATCTCCAATGCGTAAATTGAATTGAATTGAAAATAATTTTTGTCTTTGACATTCAATAAGCGTTTCTCACACAATAAATTTAATGCGATTTGCAACACTTTAAGGGCACTTGATTGCTTAACTGTCAGGCTAAAATACTTGAAGATGAAGTCTTTGAAACCGAAGTAAATTTATTAGAAAGTTTTAAAGACACAAACCTTAATTTTGTCATACAAAAAATGTAAGAGAAATTGTTTCCTCTTCAGCTATAGTCTGTGAAGTTTGAAAGGTATGAAGTGGAGCTTTAGACACTGGGCTTAAAGAATACAAAAAAGTTATTTTATCATTTAAAGTTAAAATATACTATACTGACAACTACATTAAACTGAAATTACTCACAAAATACTATACTATCCCGAAAATATCTAACACAGAAATCTTATGGTCAGACACCGTCCCTACGTTTAAATATTTTTCATTTCAATTAAAAATTTGTTCTTTTAAAATTGTAAACAATTTCATAAATAAAAGACAGTTACAAATACTCACCCCTGTGCTATTCTTGATAAAATTGGTAGACCCTTGCGTGAAAACAGATATAAACAAACTGATACGTAATCAGTGCGAATGAATGGAAACGTGGAACCGTTCGGTTTAACTTTCATGTGGCCATTGAATGACTTAACCATTTTCAGCTTACTGCCTTTTTGCAGCCGAAACAAATAAGGTGAATGCGAGATAGAGTGATAGAGTGATAGAAAGGGTCGAAAAGGTTTAGCACATGTACAAATTGCTGCCGTGGCCGACATCATTTGCATAGAGGCCGCTGTGAAAGGGAAGGCAAGTCCATGCAGTTGGCCCTATGCCAAGTGAAGGGTAGCAGCTTTAAGGTTTGCTTCAATTAAATTGTTGTGCCACACATAGAGAGAGAGAGAGAGACAGAGAAAGAGAGACACACCGAGAACAACGAAGCCATACAAACCACACTTCGGAATGGGGTTGGTCAGGACATATGAATTTGCCTTTATATCCATCTTGTGCCCTTTTTTGTTTTGGCATTTCATTTGGCTGCCTGTTTTTATGCCTTGTGTTAAGGTTGCTCGCCTTTTTTTTTCATAGCTTCTGGTTTTTGCCTTTGGCTTCTTAGTGGGTTAGAGAGTCAACACTTTTGAAACATGCTGAGTGCGATGAGTGCGGTGCGATGAGAGAGAGTTGGTCTCCAGCATTTTGACTTACTGCACATCAAGCTCATGAGGCCCATCATGCTGCTCGTAAGTGAAAAAAATGTACGTGTTTTACTTTTATTTAGCTTTTGTTGCTGCTGCTCTTGTTTCTGCTGCTGCTGCGTGAGAAATGCCCCAGGAAATTGTACTAAACAGCAGAAAAACTGGCAAAAGTAAACGAAATGAAGGCCGTCTATAGGCTGGCAGAGCGAGCATAACGAGGCAGCAGCAAAAAGGCAGAGATAAGCCAGCAACAGCCCAGGAAGGCAGGAAAATTTATGGCATGCAGGCGACGCGAATCCGCCGGAAATGAGCAGCAAAATTTTCTGGCTAGCAGCCGCAGTTAAGACTCAAGTCAAGTCAACTCAACTCAAGTCAACACAACTTCCAGCTACAATTTATATATATTATACTCACACACACATACTATTGTGTGTATGTATGACTTGTCTTATCACCATGGCCCAAGACTGGCAGGTGATAATCACACACGCACACACACACACACACACACACACATACACCTTTAGAGCAATAGCTCACAGTGTGACAAAAGTGTATTTAGGCTAAACAAAAAAGAGAAAAGAAAGTGAGGAAACTTACGCTTATGGCCACAAGCCACAAGTCATTTGGCATGCAAAACAGATTTTGCTCTGATTTGACCCAAATGTGCCATGAAATACTTAGTGATACTACCCACTCACACTGAGTTGCCGTATGAGTTTGGGTGTGTGTGTGTTTAACCCAAATCGAATAGTCATTCAAGCGATTATTCACACAATTTCAATCGGAATCTCAATCGGAATTTCAGCAGCTTGTCTGCTATTTGCCTTATAAACAAATTTGGCTAAAGGTGTGATTTCCTGAGAAAATATGTTAGATAAATTCCAAAACAAGTTGGAATTCCTTTTTGCCAAAATTTTCTTATTTTTGTTATTATTTTGTTTGTAATGTAATGATATTTTAAATAAACTTATCAATTAACTAATTTAGTACATCATAGCATTCTTGGTATATTTTAAACTGAAAGTTGATCATCAAGATAAACATTAAGAATATTTTGACATCATGAAATTTAAAATTTTTAATTTTCAGTTCTATTATAAGTACTCCTATATATACAGTAATATTCTTATATTCTCAAAAGAAGCATATAATCAGATAACATTGCTTTTCATACCACTTGACTTACATGTTTTACTGTCACTTCAAATACCTTTTCTGAGAGCTTTTTTGAACAGTGTATATTGCAAATTGATTGCTATTACATTTAAATTGTGTATTTACTTATACAGCCGTATCATGTTTTGTTTAGAACAAAGATAATACACCTCAGGCTGAATCAATCAAGCGAGTTTAAAGAATTAAAATAAGTTGTTTAATTGTCTTACTTCCGGTTGCGAACACGACTAAAGGCGAATTGCACTCGATGGGCCCTAAAGTGTCCAATGAGTGAACTTCCGGTCGTGCGTTTTGCTGCCACTTCAAATGTAATTAAATTTGTTTATTTGTATTTCTTAGCGAAATGAATGGGGATACTTTGCGACAGTGGAACAGTGGGATCCATTGCATGCTGTCAGCCAGTGAATTAATTGTGTACCTTTACAGACAGTGAGTGAGGGCCAGAGGTCGGAGTTGGGATTGGGTGTGGGAGTGGGTGTTGTAGCAGCTGCGGCAACTTGGCCCAAATGTAGGCAGCTGCTAACAGGAGAAAATTCGGAGCGGAGCATTTTTTGATGGCAGGCCAAAAATAAACGATATATCAACAAGAAAAAGGAGCAGAAGGAGCACTAGGAGGAGCAGGAACAAAACAACTCTCTAATTAATGTGTTTGTTTAGCTTTTGGTGCTTTTAAAATTTGTACCTCTAGCTTACCTGTATTCTGTCTGTGTGTGCACCCGGATGTGGCAGCACATTTTTAATTGAATCACAGCAACAAGGAGCAAGCAGCAAGGAGCAAGCGAACTGTTTACGCAAGCAATTTGTGCGCCCTGAGATTATACATATATATCTATATATACAGATATTTGGGAGCTCTTAATAATAAAGCTTATTAGCGCAAATTATAATAAATTGCTACATTTTAAATTTGTTTTTTTCCCCTCTTTGCAGCAAGCAGTAAAAATGAGACGCATTAATCGCCGACTCATAGTCCAATTTAAAGTGGAACAGGAACTCAACTTAACACAGCTTTCGGCTATTGTCACCTACCAATAGGTAGTCCAGGGCCATGGCTGAGCCTCATCAGCTGCCGGCACCGGAAACGAATTCAGCTGCATCGTCGGAACTAGTGGAGGCCCCGGTGCTGGCACTGCTACGCATGGGGGATATGCTCAATCAGACACGCGCACCCCTATTCTACAATAGCTACAACATTTCCGAAGATGTCTATAGCTACTACAATGGGTATAATGCGCCCACATTGGCCACCAGCACCGAGTTGTCGCTGCAGCTTAATACGACCAGTGGTGCGCCTCCCAGTAGTACCACACGTGAGCCGGATTTGTCCGAGTTCCTGGAGGCCTTGCCCAATGATCGTGTGGGGTTGTTGGCCTTTCTCTTCCTCTTCTCGTTTGCCACAGTCTTTGGCAACTCGCTGGTTATACTGGCTGTCATCAGGGAGCGGTATCTGCACACGGCTACCAACTATTTCATAACCAGCCTGGCCGTGGCTGATTGTCTGGTGGGGCTGGTGGTTATGCCCTTTTCGGCACTGTATGAGGTGCTGGAGAACACGTGGTTCTTTGGCACGGACTGGTGTGACATTTGGCGTTCGTTGGACGTCCTATTCAGCACCGCCTCAATATTGAATCTGTGCGTCATCTCACTGGATCGCTACTGGGCCATAACCGATCCCTTTAGCTACCCCATGCGCATGACAGTGAAACGTGCCGCTGGATTGATAGCCGCCGTGTGGATCTGCTCGAGTGCCATTAGTTTTCCCGCTATAGTATGGTGGCGTGCAGCGCGGGATGGTGAGATGCCGGCGTATAAGTGCACCTTTACCGAGCATGTAGGGTATTTAGTGTTCTCCTCGACGATATCCTTCTATTTGCCGCTACTGGTCATGGTTTTCACCTACTGTCGCATCTACCGGGCGGCAGTGATACAGACGCGTTCGCTGAAGATTGGCACCAAGCAGGTGCTGATGGCATCTGGAGAACTGCAGCTGACACTGCGAATACATCGTGGAGGCACCACACGGGATCCCACGTCCAATACACATCAAGTTTCGGGTGGTGGTAGCAGTGGCGGTGGCGGTGGTTCATTGAGCCACTCACACTCACATTCGCATCACCATCATCATAATCACAGTGGCGGCACAACGACTTCCACGCCCGAGGAGCCCGACGATGAGCCTCTATCGGCGCTGCACAACAATGGCCTGGCCAGACATCGACACATGGGCAAGAATTTCTCGCTCTCGCGCAAGCTGGCCAAGTTTGCCAAGGAGAAGAAGGCGGCTAAAACTCTGGGCATTGTCATGGGCGTCTTCATTGTCTGCTGGTTGCCCTTTTTTGTCGTGAATCTCTTATCCGGCTTCTGCATTGAGTGCATTGAGCACGAGGAGATTGTATCGGCTGTGGTCACCTGGCTGGGGTGGATCAACTCCTGCATGAATCCTGTGATCTATGCCTGCTGGAGCAGAGACTTTCGCCGGTAAGTGAAAGGTCTAACTTTTTTAATCTCTGTACTATCGGTTATTATGATTTCTTGCAGAGCTTTTGTGCGCCTCCTGTGCATGTGTTGTCCACGAAAAATTCGACGCAAGTATCAGCCCACCATGCGCTCCAAGTCACAGGTGAGTTTTACTGTGCCGTTACACCTGCAGCTGCGTTTGCAGTTCTTTGGTTTCGCCTCATCGCTGGGTTTCATCTCTCTACTCTACTGTTGCTAACTTTCACTCTTCATCTGGGTTTCTCTGTCTTACTCATTGGCCACATTTATATTTTTTTTTTCCAACATTTTTTCGAGGCTTCAAACTGTTTATACATTATGGACGGTCTGCATAAGCCCCTCTTACTCTATTACAGCTACAGAACTCAACGAACGACGAAATTAATTTACAAATTTAATGAATTTATAGCAAGTAAAAACAAAAAATATAAAAAGCGACTTTTTTAGCCTTGCTGCTCAGTATTTACAGCCATTTTCAAGCGCCTGTCATTAGCATTCACACATGACAGACAGTTGTTGCTCAGAGCAGCTTCCCCTCGACCTCATAAAGCCTAACCTCATCAGTCAACGTCATTGGTAACGGCGTGTTTTAACTTGATGACGTCACCCTTCTAAAACCACTAAGCACTTGGATTTTAATGAATAATCTCTTAATGCAATGTCTGCATTCAAGTTTAAGTGAATTCTGTATCAAAGCAGCATCAAAAGTCAGAAGGCGAAACCGACTTGTTTGCTTTATCGAATGTCAAACTTTGATGGCCTGAAGAACTGAAAATGTACATTTTAATATTTAATTTTAACTCAAATTCGAGTGGCTTTAAAATGAATGTGTGAGAAAATTTATGTTTTAGAAAAACATTATGACTGTCGCAAAGCCACCAGAATCATAGATTAGGAAGTCGTTTTATATAAAGAATAATTTTAATACAGCATTCTTTAATTTTGCTAAAAATAAATAAATATTTATTTATAATAAATAATCTAAAAATAATAAAATATATGTTATAAATAAATATAATATATATATATATATAAATATATATAATACTATAAAAATTTGTACTATATTTATAACATACATATGGAAACGTATGATTTAATCAAGCATAACATCAACTATAACAAGTCTCTGAGACTACGTGTCTCCAGGCGCCTCAATCATCTTTATCCCCATAGAAAAGAAAGTTGTGCTAAACCTGTTTCTGTTGCTGTTACTGTACAATCTATGGTTGTTATTGTTATTGTTGTTGTTGCTGTTGGTGTTTATGACAATGATTATGATTCTGCTGGTGTTCTTACAGAGATTTGCAACACGGCGCTGTTACTCGACCTGCTCCCTGCACGGAATACAGCACGTGCGACACAATTCCTGCGAGCAGACTTATATATAGTTTAGCATAGATTGTTGTTGCCTTAGCCAACATCAAAACAACAAGAAACACAAGTACCAGGCACCACTACAGCCACTAATACCAAGAACGTTTACCAATACTGTTTGCAACACTGTCACTGTCGATAATTGAGGCGCGATGCTGGTGAGTTGAGGGGGTTTTCTTTTCGCTGATGTTGTAAGTCAATGACAAGGTAAGCGACTTGTGCTACCTCGATACTATACGGTGTTATATGTATTTTGATGTTGATATTGATGTTGATGTTGATGTTGATGTACATGCTCGTGTTCGTTTTACTACTGACTATGCTCGCTGTTTATCCTGTCATACACACACACACACTCACTCGGAATATAAACTTAAAGGAATGGCGACTTGCTTCTGTTTTGCTTAAGCTGCAGAAAATATATACTTGCCACACAGCTTGAAAAACAGCTAAAAAGGAAAAGCACACAATGCACATTCTTGGCGTGAATGTCTATCAGTCTGTCTCACATTCTGTCTCTTACTCTTTCTCTTTCTCTGTGGGTTGATGTCTCTTTTCTTCGTGTTGCTCTTTGTAAATGTGTAACTCGTTTTTTGGCTAAATTGTGACAATGTTATTTGTATTCTTCACTGATTCACAGCATAATATGAACTGAGTTTGCAGCACCTGTTGAATGTTTTGCACCTGTCAACCTCACACACACTCATACACAATCACACAAACACTCACACACATTTCTATAGCACACACATACAGTGGGTTTCATTTGTATCCAACAACTGTACGAACAATTCCCTCTTGGCATGTGGCAAGTGTACGTTTTGTTCTATGTTTTTTTTTTTTTTTTAAACAGTTTTGTACAAACTTTGATTGTTATGATATATGGTCTTAAATCTTCGCTAGACTCTAGCAACCGATCAGCTGTAAATTATGTGATATACACATATATTATTTATAGATGCGTGCCCGAGTTTTCAGCGGAAATTGAGATTTGGAATAGTGTGGCCATAAATATTCCTTTATGCCTTGTTAACTGTCTAGTTTATAAGGTATGGGTAACGTATGGAGCCAAGTTCTTTTGGCTATGGTATACCCTATATCCCATAAACTGTGAGCAGGCGCACACGCACTGGCATGGAGGCACACACGGGCCAAGGACATCATGTCCTTGTGTTGCGTTTTTGTCATTTTTGCTGTCGTTATTTTGTGTGGCTCATTGATGTTGTTTTTTTTTAGTTTGTTTTATTTTCTTGCTGTTGTTATTGTTATTGTTTATGCCCGCCATTCACTAAAAATCTTTACACACACGCACAAAGTTTTCTTTAGTCAACTGTTTATCTTGTTGTTTTCTGATTTTTCCCTTAAGTTTACCCCCTTAACCACTGTTCATGTGCTTACTTTAAGTATGTGTCTGTGTTTGTTTTTCTTAAGTTTTGTTATTCTTGTTGCTACTTTAAATTATTGGCCTTTTGGCTTTACTTACACTACAGTGAACTCTCATCAATGGGAATCCTTTGCTTGAATGGATTGTACAAAATAATTAAAAAATTCTTATACCAAAAATTTGATGGCAATATTATATTTTTGACAGGTATTTAAGATTATTTTTTTTAGAAGAAGGAATTGTGTGAATGAAACCCACAATATTTGAACAATTCTTACACGAAATATTCATAAATTCGAAAAATTTCTTTTAATTAAGAATCTCACTTTGGATATATTTGGTGGTAATTTAAGAAAATTTGTACTACTTTCTGAGCGTATTCCGTATTTGTATACATTGGTTTATGGGTGTGTATACATTTGAGCTGCCACTGCAATCGACATGTGTTGCCAGGGCCATATTTTGTGAATCAACTCAAGCAGCATAAAGTTCACTTGCTGTGCTATCAAGTTAACCATAAATCCTTTTTGCACTCTAAATTTCCAACTCAATTTTCACATACACGAACTTACAGATACACACACTCACACACAATTAAATTGATGAAAATGTTGTAAATGTAACTATACGTATATCCTGACGAATGAATGGTTTTCGGGGTTATTCGAAAATGCTTGGGAGCGTATCAATTACATACACCCCGAACGTTCGCCAATTTATATGCCAATTCCTCTTACTTTTCTCACTTTCTACACTCAACTCAACTCAACACTCCACATTCCACACTCAACATTCACCATTTCCTGCCATACGCCTGTTTCCATTTACCATTTTCCAATTGTGTTGTACTCTATTGTGTATATGTATTGTTGAAAAAGGGGCAACTGAATTATTGGGTGCAAGCACTTAGCTGTACCGGAAGAATATAAAAGCATATCGAATTCGTTAGCGCATTGTTTCGATATGTTAATCAAAAAGGTCAACAGTTCTATATCGGTTTATAGTACATCACTGCACCCAAATGTGGATTTTAAATTAAATATAAGTGTGCGATTTATATAAGAAATAGAGCATATTAAGATTACTGCTAATAATTTTAATAGACAGGTCTTGTAACTTAAAGGCCAAACTAATTTAGTAATTTTTTTTCAAATTCCTCACAATATTATTAGAGTGTGTTTATCACTTCATTACATAGCATAGTTATTCGTTATGACCCTAAATCCTCACCAACTCTCCGAATATCACAAAACATATCGACGTAGGACGAATTCTCTGAAGTTTATCATATGCTTTCATCTCGAATTGGACTTTATATGGTGCTTCCAGGAGGAAGTGAAACCGTTCAACTATCAGTTTTAGTTCAAATGGTTTTTGGTAGTATTTAGTCTGAAAATACGATAGTGCTTAACATTTATTCGTTGCAGGATTGAGCAGTATTTACTCACTCCGGGGACACTAAAACATTTTTTTTGCAATTCATCGATGTTTTTAAAGTATTGGAACCAGGCAATGAAAATCTTTGTGTTCTTCATTAATGCAGTGCGACAAAAGTCAGGTGTTTTCATTGAAAATAGAGTTTCTTTATAACCACCAGATTCAAGTATATATGTTTTAAGAGTACCCTCAATGCGGTCTGTAGGTTGAATATCCCAAATGGTAGTTACATTTCCGCGTATGTTTAATTTGTCATCAACCAGTTCAATGTGCGTTTCCGACAAATCCAGTAGGCCATTTATATCAAGGACATTGCTCGGTTGATTTTCGCAATGATGAAAAACTTTCCCATCTTTATCATCGATAATAAGTTGAAAAGTGCGAGCCACTGCATATGTGATAAACACGTCAAACACTAGGACAACTATGAATACTATTTGTTTAAAACACATTTTACCAAACTGAATTGAGTATGATTTGTGATCTTTATATAGCAAAAATATAATAAAATAAACATTCAAAATATGATCTATCTCTATAATATACCATAATTATCACTCCAATTACTTTCATGATTAGATAAAAGAAATGATTTCAAAGTATTTAAAAAGGGCAGGCAAATGTAACACACATGAACTAATTGCAATATGTTATACAATAATTTACTGTGAAACAACATGTGTGATATGATCTGTACGTTTATTATAATATACTAACGGCATCAAATCGAAAATTAACAAACATTTCATACATTTAAATGGTTGGAGCAACAACAGGAATATAAGTTAAGAGACATATCATATATTAAACTACATTACATATTCGTGATAGTTTCAGACACGTATTAACTATTTTTAGCTAGAATTTGATGGTTGTACTCCAACCACTTAGGTGGGCCTACAAGTGCCATTAGGAGTTCACTTCGCCTGAATTCAGTTCAGGGACAAGTATTTCCAGAGTGGTATATTGTTGTTCTTGTGATTGTGATTGTTGTTTTCGAAAGAGACGCACTTAAAATAATATACACAAATTCCGGTGATTGCTTAAATTAGCGACAAATGAGTTCAACTTCCGTTGGCCATTCGACAACGGTCGCACGGCCCGCCAGACAAATGGAGACGAGTTTCCGTTTAACCAGCACCCATACCATTAGCCATTGTGTCTGTGTGTCAGCGGGAGTATGAGAGTGTGTGCGTGTGTGTGAATGGTTGTGTATGAGTGCGTCAGCGTGTGAGTGTTTGTGTGAGTTTCATTCATTTTGCCGATTTTGCAGCAGTTGGCAGTTGTGGTCATTCCACCCGCTCTGTTGTTCGTTCTTGTCCATTGTCTGAGTGTGTCTGTTGTGTGTGTGTCGTCGTACTTATCTTCAAGCCCATTGCGGTCAGCCACAACCTATATGCATGTGTGTCTATATGTATGTGTGTGTGTGGGCGTATGGATCTGTAAGGTTTGCCTCCCTTGATGCCACTTGAAAATTAACTTCATTGTCGTTTTCTGTTGTTTGACTAGTGTTCTGCTTGCTGTTTTAGCTTATAGTCTGACTTGTTGCCAGACACAGCCAGATATAGTCATACATACAGCCACATAGCAGCCACATGTACTTGTTACACATACACATGTAAACATAGACATAGACATGGACACACACACACACACACACTGTGTAGTAACTACTTTAACTAAAGGCATTTACTGATTAGATTCCGGCTAAATCCTAAACAATTTCAACACTTGGCAAAATTGTGGAGTCATTTTCACGCGGCTTAATGACCAGACTAGACATTTATTTATAGAACTATATACGAAATAAAGATGAGCTTTAAGAGCCGGATATTAAATTTAAGTGTATTCAAGAGTTGACTTTAATTAAAGTTGATACAGCTTGAAGTTGGGTTAGATATGATTGTCTCTTGAATTACTAGGACCAAGCTGGCTTTTTGTGAGCTACTTCTAATCGTTCGACAAACTTTGACGCTTTAAAAATAATATTCTATTTAGATGCGAGAAATATTTATTTTGTAAATATGAAACAAATATATATTAAATTAAGTAAGGGTCCATTTTTAGCAAAATTTTTGTCATACCGATTTCGTGTTCATTATCTATGAAAATGTAACAGAATTTAATGCCTTGTACCCAAAAAATTTAATTTTATTTACAGAAGTTGTATAACAAATTTAAAATTACAGCCAACATTGATTTTTTCTGAGTGTATGCTTGCAATGAGCACGGCATCAAGACTGTGCATACTGCAGTCATTATAAATTTCTAACATGCCACTAGGGGTATATCACATGCACAACCCACACACCAATCCCACACACACTACCTCACCCATACGCACACACGCACACACACATTTGCTTGTGATTTTGTCAGCCAAAGTGCATACATACTTATACAAATCACTGTAATTGTAATTGTAAATTCTAAATGCTTTGCAGAAGAACTCAATGGCCAGCCTAAGGTCAGGACCCTCATCGGATCTGCTGCGCTTTGGCGCCTTCGAGTAAAGGTCGACAGGGCAAGGATGCTGTTCGTTCTGCTGACAGGCAATTATAATGTATCTAATGCAGCATTTCAATTTGATAATGTACCAGATTTACAGTCTGCTACATGTTATATTACTATACATATAAATATAATATGCTGAGCAGAATATGATTTAGCCTAGGAGTCTGTCCTAAACGTTTTGGTTTTTTGCTAATTATATTAATTATTGGCTTGGTCGCTTTTCGTCATTTTTGCTAAACTGTGCCAAATTATTGTTAAAATAATCAATCAAACTAATTCGTGAACGCTTCAGCAGAATGACAGCCAAATTAAACGGATGTCGTGCCCGGCGACATTTTGTCGCCAGTCATGGCTAAGACTCAGACCTCAGACCTCAGATCTCAGACCTCAGACCCCATACCCAGTACCAGTCTCACTCTCAGTATACATCACCAGCTTCGTTTGAGTAAAATGTTCTCTGCTTTTACTTCTTTTTTTTATGCCATACATACATATTTATTTGTGCTGCCCTTCGTTTTATATAAATATTGTATTTATTTTTGGGTCCTTCTGCGAACGCAGGACATCAAAATGTAATTTACCACAAATGTTGCGAAAACATCAATTATCCCTAATGGACTGTGAACGTGAAATTAACGTTTATAATTATGTGACAGAGCCACCAAAAGTGGCTACAGGCATACTGAAAAAAAAACCCAAGAACTTTCTGCACGATATACCCGGCACAGCACGTGCGATATGGGCATATTAATTATGTATAAATTGCTTTAATTAACAACTGCCTGCACAACAACAATTATGTTTAATGCCTACATAAATTCATTTAAAAAAGCTCACAATTCCTTCAACCATTGGCACACCCTGTATTGTGCACTGCCCGAAGCAACTTTGGCTGTCCTTTTGCATGGCAGCTCAAAAATAAAAACGAAAAGCAATGCTTCGCAAAGCTGAAGCTGTTGCAAATTGAGTCTTAAGTAATAAATTACCAAAAAAAGGGCGTTTCCGTGACAAATTCGCGCATGAAATGAACAAAAAGTGAAAAAAAACGAGCAAAGAGTTCGCTGAACTTTGAACTCAACACGCCCAAAGCCGAAGGGCTTGCCGGGCACACTTCAAAATGCCAACAAAAATCCAAGTCATAAATGGACAGTTGATGTGGGACAATAGATAAAGAGCTAGATTAAATAAATGTAAAACAAATTTTTTTAATATGCTTTTCAAATCAACGTTTAAAATGTTGCATACTAATTTTAGATGTAAATTTTTTAGTATTTTGATTAACATCTAAATATATTGATTTCTTTCTAAAAATATAATTTTAATTTTTTGGTTAAATTTGTTTACAAAGCGCAATTTATTCGAATAAATTTCAATAAGCTTTTGCCTTAATTTGTATATGCATATTCCTATTCCACATTCCTTAATATACTTAAACATTATCTTGTAAAATCTATATAAAATCTTGTAAATGCTTTTCCTTTGGAAACTACTTAAATCTTAAGTTGAACTTTATATGTGCTGCTGTATCTGAGGGTGTTAATCAAATTGAGACCAATAAACCGAAGCGCAACACGTGTCGTATGCGTAATGAAAATCGTTTTACAGTTACAGAGAGCAAAGGATATTAGAATTTAACCGCAAAAAAACTGTTGCCAGCTTGTATGTAATTGAATTGAAAGTCCAATCTCTCTCTCCCTCTCTCTCTCTCTCTCTCTCTCTATCTCTCTATCTCTCTTTCTCTGTTGATGTGTTGTAAAGAAATACGGGAAGCACTTCTAATATGCAATTCCCAAGGAACCACAACCAGAACCACAATAACAACACAAAAAAATAAATAAGACAGCAAACACACATACACAGTTACATACATAACATACATACATAAGGATACATATATGCATATGTATAAATTGAAGTGTTGCCTCAAGTGATACACACACACACACACTCTCGCTTGGCCTTATGAAATTGCATTTGCCATTTGGCTCTGATAAAGCAGATGATGATGACGATGATAATGATGATGATGATGATGACGATGATGACAATAATGATAATGATGATTTTATTGTTGTTGTTATTTGTTGACTTTGTTATTATTATTGTTATTGTTGTTGTTTTTGTTGCTGTTCTTGTTGGTGTTGTTGGTGTTGTTGATGCTTGTTGGGTGTTGGAGTCTGAAATTGAAATTTCGCTCTGACTTTCTTTTTTTTTGGCTTGTGCCCGAGACGTGCTCTTAAGGCTAATATACGGAAATCGTGTGTGTGTTTGTTGTTTTTGTTTTACTTGATTTTTTTTTTTTTTTTTCTTTGCTTTTTGTACCCACTGTGACCCCTGTACGCCGTGCCCTTAGCCACCGAATTGCTGCTGTTTGTGTTGCTGTGGCTCGATTCCTGGAAAAACGCTTTTCCTTTATTGTGTTGCATTTTACGCTCTTTTCGTGTTTGGTTTTTCTTGTTTTGTTTCTCTCATCTTGTTTATTTATTGTTGTTGTTTATACGTTTTGCTTTATTTGTTGTTTGCGTGTTTCTGCTTCTTGTTGTTGTTGTTTTTCAATCATGCATTTCGCTTTGACTTTTATTGCACCGCCACAACAACTGAAGGAAAAACCAAAGTGCGCATAAAAACTGAAAAAAAAAAAACGAAAACGGAAAACTGAAACCAAAACTGAAAGCAAAAGCAAAAACAAAACCAAAAAAAAAAAGAAAAAGAAAAAAGAAAAAGAAAAATGAAAAGAAAAACCTACAACATTTTCAAATTGTTGTCGTTTCTCTTGTTCTGCTCGTGTTGCTGCCGATGATGTTGCTGTTGTTGA
The DNA here is from genome assembly GCA_037040025.1 of Sphaerogastrella javana. Classification (NCBI taxonomy): domain Eukaryota; kingdom Metazoa; phylum Arthropoda; class Insecta; order Diptera; family Drosophilidae; genus Sphaerogastrella; species Sphaerogastrella javana. The sequence goes on along the minus strand of JBANCZ010000336.1, from coordinate 15,659 downwards.
TGTTGTTGTTGTTGTTGTTGCTGTTTGTTGTTATTGTTGAACATCTTTGTTGCCACTGTTGCCGCGCTTAAAGGCAAAAATGTTTTAACACATATACATACACACACACGCACACACACACACACACACAATGCCTGTATATACACACAAAAAAAATATTTGAAATTTGACTATGAAGATTTTCATGCATTTTTCTTTTGTCTCTCCCGCCTGCTCTTTCTCTTTTACACCCCTCTCTTCCTCTATTTTTTCTACTTTCTCTCTACGTTCACAGTGTCATGTGGCCGCAGCTATGGTAGCCGCCTCCACCTCCTTTGGCTATCACTCGGTTAATCAGCTGGACCGCACCATCATGTGACGTCAGCCCAGCAGCTGCAGCACCTGCAGCGGCAGCAGCAATTGCACTGGTCCCGGCGGCACTTCACGTTACCATGCCTCCGCTGGTGGCACGCCCAGCTCCTCGCAGCGCTCGTGCACCCGCTGCCAGAGCTTTCATCGCCATCATCATCGCGCCAGACGCCGCAGCTCGGGCATGCAGCTACGCGGCGACTACAATTCCACATCGGCTGTCAATTGTGCGGCCAAGACGATAGTCACCATTACGGCACCGCCGGCAGCTGCGGCCTCAGCCAGCACCCTTCATCTGGGGGGTGGACGGCCCTCGTCGGTGTCCACGTTGACGTTGGCCTCGGTGCCGCCCACGCTGTTGTTGGAGGCGTCGCACAAGGGCGGCTCGGTGAGTGCGGCCAATACGCCGCTGGCGCCGGCGATGAAGCATGCCAGCTTTGCAGTGACGCCCAGTGGTACTGGTGGCTCATCCGGCGGTCATCATGTATCGTTTATGCCACTGCCGCTGCCGATGATGGGCGTTAAGCGTTTTCGTGACTCCAGCTCATCGCTTAGCTCACCCACAGCTGCGATGATGAACACGCCGACGATGACGACCACGGCTGCGGCTGCTGTAGATGTTGTGCCCAACGGTTCAGCGCCTTCGCTTATTCAGGCGGCCGTAGAGAGCCCAACGGAGACGCCACACCCAGCACTGGAGCTGCGCCAGAGCGTGCAGAGTCAAATCACAACGCTGGAGGACGTAGAGGGCATGGCAGACCAGGATCAGGATCACGATGAAGATGTGGACAGCGACAGTGAGAGCGTGGGCCTGGCGCTGGTGCAGACGACACCGCAGCTGGAGTACCGTGCGGAGATGTTGGCATCGAGTTCCTCAAGCGGTTCGGTTAAGTAAACTCAACACAATTAATATATATAAACCAAAGATCAAACAAATCAAGCAAAAGTTAGTGATAAGGAACAGTTGTAGTACGTCTAGTGATAAGACTCGTTTATAGTTTTTGTTATGGGGTCTATCGTTTTTGCTATTATCAATGGGGCAAACGTTATCCTGTTTTATATTTAATAGTAATAATTCTAATAATATTAATATAATATTATAAAATAATATAATAGTAATTCGCGTAGTTACAGTTAGACGTCATATCTTAGATCTTCCATGCATAATTGTTATCCTTTGAAAAGCATATTGTATATAATATAATATAATAGGTATGATATCATCGTTAAAAATATGTGAAATATTATTCCGAAATGTTCTACTGAAACGCTACGTCTTCAAACCTGTCCACGTACCTGAACTAACTATCTGCTACTCCAACTAAACTGTTTCCTAATCTCTCTTCTTCTCTTTAATCCTCCTCTAAATCTATCTTGACGCTAGCTTAAAACTTCTTCAAATAGACAAATATTTGTAATAAATATTACGGGTGCATATAAAGAATTTAAACCTAGCTTAGCCTCAGTCACAGCCTCGGACTCAGATAGAAACAATCAAACCAAACGTAAGGCTTCAATAAAATATAACCAAGTTAAACATAACCTAAACAGATCCACCTCTAATATCATATGAAATGATAACTTCAAAACAACCATTGTCTAATATCAAATCATTTGAAGTTAGCTGCGCTTAAAACACTTTAATTTTAGCTATTTAACTTAGATTCTAAAAGGGCTTCAACTAAAACTAGTTAAACTAACTAAATTTAATAAATTTAATACGTAAGCTTATAATTTTGTTATGGTATATTGTTATGTTATTCGTTAAACAGATGAGCGTAAATTTTTCTAAAACTACACTGGATACAGAACACCAATAGTTAAATGTACTATACATAATATATAAAGAACAATGGTTTGTCCTAATATATATGGTATGTAAGGTAGCCATTGTTACAGTTACTCATAGTTAAAACTTTGCATATTAAATAATTAATAATAATTATATAGGGTTGACAGCTTTTCAATAATGCAAAGCAATTGCAAATGAGCACAGCGACAACCCACATACTAAACAGCAAAAACAAAGGCAAGTTCAAAGAGGGAGGGAAAATGGGAAAATGAAAAAATGGGGAAAAACTATTGCTCATTGTTTGTAAAACAAATACAAGGAGAAAGCGAGGCAAGTATGAACTAATGGCAATTATTATTACTCAATATAATAGTCGAAAGCTCATTGCTCATAGAGTGCTCTGAGTTCATAGACACCCTGTAAATCAGATAGGGTAGCATATATAAGCAACTAGTCGTAGATCTAACTGTGTATAACTCTGTGTATAAATGTGTAGGTGTATGTGTGTGTATACTTAAACCTTTCTACTGAAAAAAGCAAATATGAATTTACAGTATGTAGCGCCAAAGCATAATCCAAAAAACAAAGAACAATTATTTAATAAGGCTTAGATTAAAGTGCACTCGATTGATACACTTAAATAAATACTAAGCATTTGCAATGGGCAAAACTATTTGCAATTAAGATTTGTATGCCATTTAAGTACGACTATATTATGTATAATAAATATATGTATATGTACTGTATATGTAAATGTACATGTAAATGTATGTGCATATTTATGTGTATTAAGATTAAAACAATACTGAAACAGTAAATTGAAACAAATTCAACAAATATTTTACACTCTTTGTAAATAGTTATATAGGGCAACATTTTCAGCTCAAGTTTTTGCTCTTCTATTATTGTTATTTATTTATTTATTTTTTTTTTTTTTGGTTGCAAGGGGCAACACTTCATGCTGTGATGGACATCAGTTGTAAGAAATATCACACAATATGAAAGTGCCGGGTGCTGAATGTTAAGGCTTCGCCTGGGTCTCGGCCCGGGACTGAGACTAAACTACAGACATAAAGTTTATAGTTTACAGTTCAGAGTTAACATTCAGGGCTTATTCCGGCAGGAGTTGCAGGAGCGGGAGTAGCAGCAATAGAGCTGCGATTGTAAGTGCCACAGACAGTGCCATAGTGCATCTGTCGCTCAAGCAGACACTACGTACGTCATTCAGTCAGTCAGTCAGTCAGTCAATCTGTCACTTAGTCGTTCGCCCAGTCAATTGTGGAGTCAGGGTGTAAAGCAAGCAACTAACTCATGCGCGAAAATGCAAGCTGCGCATCTAAAACTACACGCAAAAAGGCAAACAACCAGCATCCAGCATCGAGCACCCTGCATCGAGCGCCCTCCATATCCGCTGCAAGCACAAAGCTCAGGGTTGAGCTTGTGCCTTAGTCTTGCCGCAGCTGCCATAAAGTTGTAGTTGAGTGAGTGTTTGAGTGTGTGAGTGTTCGGGTGTTTGAGTGCTTGAGTATGTGGGTTTGTGAGCGCGTAGAGCGTGCAAAAAGTGTAGATGCTGGTACAAAACATTGTGGGGACAAATCGCAAAACGTGCATCGACTAGCTAATGAGAAAATAAGCCAGCCACACAGTGCGAAATACAATTGAGAATGAAAGAGAGAGAATGAGAGAGAAAAGAAGAAGGAGAAGGAAAAGGAGAAGGAGAGAGAGTGAGTGCAAGAGAGACAGAAAACAGCTGGCACTAACCAAGAACTACACAACAGAACGCATTAATGACCCACAAAAGCGACCAAAGTTGAAGCAGTTTGACACAGAGTCAAAGAACTACGCATGAAATACACTGTGCGAAAGAGTAGAGTAAATATATTGAAATAAAATTAAAAATTGAAATTTAACAAAAATGAATGAAATGCAATTAACAGTAATTTAAAAATAATAAAATGTATATGTAAATGTAAAAAAAGGAAAAATATCTTAAACTATGATATTATAATTTAAACTTACTGAAAAGGTAAGTATTTCAATTTTACATAAAGTTTACGTATATATAGGGAAGAAGGTAAGAGAATATCAATAATTATATTATAAGAATACTTAAAACAAAACCTGATCAACTGATCAAATCTATGCAAGTTATATCAATTAAATTTCCTCAAGCTTTTCGAAATAACAACGAGTAGTTGATCTTGTTTTCCATAAATGCAGGTTATAACATTGTATATATAGTGAAATATATGATATTATATTCTTGTAAGAGTCTATCTCAATTTTATTTCATGGTGCAGTATTGTATGAATTTACCTCTGGCAAACACTTACCGCAATAGAACGACAGACAGACTGAGACAGCGATAGGAACACTGGAGACAGAGACAGCGACATCCGACATCCGACAGCGACACAGTGACACAGTGTCACCCAGTGGGCCCTGAGCATTGTCCTTGTCGTAATCAGGCAAATAACGACTGTCAAAATGGCGGATAAGCTCGCTGAACTAATAAAAAAACGAAACGTTGCATAGCGCGAGGGGCCATCAAATCGCAAAATGCACGAAGATCGCCAGACCAGAGAGCTGTGGGTCTATATACTCCAAGCAATTGTAAAAGAAGAAGAGAGAGCGTGATAGTAAAAGAGATAGAGAGTGTTAGAGTGAAAGATTGTGTGTGCTGAAAGGGGGGGAGCAGGGTTAAGCTTACTTATCGCCAAAACTAAATTTGAAGCAGGGCGCTCGAACCCTCGACAAACATTTTATTTGCTTTCTGGTAATTTAGTTTCCCTTTTTCGGCATCTAGTGCTGAGTTCTTTACAATTTCTTGTCTATATATATTTTATTCGACGATTTGGTTTGTGTTTTTGTTTTTGTTAGCTTCCATTGTTGGGTTTGGTTAATGAACCGAAACGTGTGTTTGTCTCTGGATTTTCCTCTTTTGCGGGTGTTGCCATTGGATGGCGAGACGAACGAACGGATGGACGGACGGCTGGATGGGTTCGGTGCCCGCTGCTCCTTCAGCTGCTGTAGGATCTTCAGTTTCTTGGAAATTTGTTTGCCAATAAGCCAGGACAGGACGGAACAAGGTTGGAGTTGAAGCTAAAGCTGGACTGGGTAAAGGGTGCCACAAAAACGCAATCATTGTCCTGATGACTTTGTTGTGGGTGAGCATCCTGACTGAAGGAAGCCAAATGCGCGGGCGTTATTGTGTGCTCCCTCGGGGCACTGCGAATATGTGTGAATGGCAAAGTGTATAGTGTAGTGAGTGCTGTAGTAGTGTGTGCGTGTGTTCGTGTGTATTGGGGGGTAGAGTAGACTCTCTCGTATTTTTGCAGGGGCTTAAGGATATTTCGCTTGGTTTTATTATTGCGTGTTGCTTATGTTGCAATTTCGTTGATGTTGTGTGTAGGTCTGTCTGTGTGGTTGGGTTTATCAAAGCCACAGACATACACACGTACACGCACACTCACACACACACTCACACACACATATGTAACAAGCGTCTGCTTGACTGAGTTCATAATGCTTTTAATTATAAACATAAATCGCATTCATTGTCTGCTCTTAGCGAAACCGAATACGCAGCGAGAAATGAATCGCTCGCCTGATAAATAACCCGATAATACAGATAATAGAATTTCCTATAGGAAACTGCTAAAGTTGTAATTGCAAATATAAAGATTAGCTAAGTAAATGTGGCTTAATTAGTTGCGTATTCTCGTTTATAAGCATTAGAGTTCACTAAATGCAATCTAAGGGGATTCCATCAATGAAAATGAAACAGATAAGATATGAAAATTTAAATAAACAAAAAATTAAGACACGATATATAATATAATATAATGATATTTGAATATCCAAATGAAGTATAAGAGATTTATGAAAATTCTTTTGAAAAAGGGATAGTCATTTAATGGAACCCCAGGACTTCGAAGTAATGGATATGGAAAATGTTCAAATAAAATATAACTTTTCGAATCTTAAAATGGAAATGATCAACGATTTAACTAAATTGTCAATAAAGAGGTTAAGAAACCGATGGACCCTTTAGAGCTTCATCTATAAATTGGAGCCTGACTATTCGATTGTATTGCAATTGTTAGTTTATTCGAAAAGAGTTTAGATATATTTATTTTCGCTTGATTGTGAGTCAGTTGGCGTGGCAAATAAATTGATTTAGAGCATTCGTCAATAAAAATGCCGAGCGAACTCGGTTTATGACTGCAATGTCGCGCTCTGAGAACCGTGGAATATGCATGGAGGTCCTGGAAGGAGTGAGTCGTGTACTGTTGTTGATGCTGTGGCCTGGTATCCCTTTAGTGCCGTTTAAGTGAGTCTAATTAAATCAATATTGGTCGTTTTAAACAATTTCGCGCTGGCGCACCGCATAAAAATGCTAAATAAATTGATGAACTGTGGCGAATGGGCAAATACAAAAGGCAGCCAAGGAGTTATTGGTTGTACCCTGTGTTCTATGTTCAGTGTCCTTGTCTCGTCATAAAAAAGGGAAGCAGAGCAGCATGCTATAAAAAAAAAAAACAAAGCTATCGATCCATTTGAGTGAGTGAGGTAAAGGCACACAGAGACAATGATGATGAACTCAGAGAGAATGCTTGCACTTGGCTTCTGGCTCTGACTCTGGGCACTAGCTGTGGCGATAGCTGTGGCTAGGACTATGGCATCTGGCGGCGGTAACAGCGCAGGATCTAAAATTGTGTAAATATAAACGACATTAAAGCGCGTCTGGAAATAAAACAAACAACAAGTCAAATTCAATGAACTGTGCACAGGAGGGCCGCCTCGTGCTGCATCCACCGCCTCACCCTAACCCCCGAATCCCTCCATGGCTGGCCGATGATTGTGTATCGTCCCTACTTGGAATTCTAGTCTTGGCATTAAGTTGACATTGCCAGGATGCGGCCTGCTGCCTCAGCCCAATGGGGCAATTGAAGCGCAGCCTTATTGTGTTCAGTACCGATTTTCCATATCTATACACAATACGTTGCTATTTTTACTGCAGCCCGCTTTCACAGCTCTCAGAGCTCTCACAGTGTTCACAGCTCCTAGCCAATTTCTATTATGCTTTAGGCGTGAATACTAGAGGGGGAGTTCCTTGGCTTATATTTAACAATTTATAAATATGAAGCAACGCCCACCGCAGCGTCATTAGATGCCATTTGAATGATTGCCAAACGACACACAGCGCTGAGTAAATGTTGTCATAAAATTTTGACAAAATGAAATAACTAGAATGAAGTTCGTATTTGATGAACGAAAAAATTACGTAGGTTTCTCGAGATTTAATTCTATTACTCGATATTATATAAAATATTTATACATAAGTTAAACAATAATTTATAACATTTGTATCTAATAATAATGTGAATGGATCATGAATGCATACTACAATATATTAGATCAGTTTTTTACCTTGAATTTGTCACTGAAATTTTAAATGTAATTTCAATTGACAATTTTTACCACTATACCATATACTTTATATAAAACGAAGTTCCTTTCAACTAGAAATATGATATCAATTAAAGATCATTGATTATATTTTTCACAAATCTTTTACAGCTTCATGTAGCATTATTCTCATCCATATTTCTACGATATTTTAACACTTTAAAGTCCTGCTAAATTTTAATACACCCCTTGAGCAATTTTTACGACTCTAGGGTATGCCAAATGAAACCATATTGAGCAAACGCGTAGGTAGTCAAAGGTTGGCACTCAACTCGGCATCACCTACAGTCCTGCTCTCCTTCTTCCATCGATATGTAAAAAAAGAGTGTTGCTTTTGCTACTGCTATGGGAGTTGGCCTTTCCCTTTTTTTCTATGCTATAGATATATGCCATATATATATATATATTTTTATATATATATTGTATTGGCTTTTTTTGGGCATGACTCCGATGGCAACACATTGTTCTAAATATCACGCACGCAATTTGCAATTGAAGCGTAAATTTCACTCTGCGTCAGTGAGCAATTCTCGAAGCTTTGCAAGCTGTTGATAGAGATATAAGAGCTATATAAACTGAAGCCTTGTCCAGATGTAGAAGGGGCTGCATATGTCTGTCGTTGGGCCAAGTCTGGGAGGTGTTGAAGCAGCGAGCCAAACAAATGACATCAGTGGATTATCGCCAGCATCAGGACAAACAGACACAAAAAAAGAACTCAAACATAAGACATTTCCTGTGCCTTATGCAATATATAAAATTGAAAAAAATATATATACAGACATAATACACAGATAAACGCATATAGAAAGTGTGCGCGTGTGTGTGTGTGTATGTGTGTGTGTATGTGAAGTGTTCGTGAGTGGCAACAAGACAAAAGCATGAAATATCACTGGCAGTAGAGTTCTCTACGCTCGCCAAATTGTCGAAGTTTGGGCGGGCAACACGTAAATATGCGTTATCCTTGGACTGACCTTGGCAGGGAGTACATCCAGATCCAGTCAGAGAGCAAGACCAAGACCCTGCCATTCACTCTCACTCACTGTAGCTGTAGCTGTGTCTCTGTTGCTGTTTCTGACTCACAGCCTCGACATTTTTTCGTATGTATATTTTTTGTTGAATAACTTCACGCACTCATACACACAAACAAATGAATCAACACTCACGCACACAAACACACACACACATTGGCACACTGGCACACTGGAACACTCAAACGGCTCTTGTTCCATGAATGCAAGTACAAATTACAGGCTCATTCAGTTGGCCAAAAGCGGCAGCTAAAGAACCAGCCAACAAATCCAGCCAAGGACCGCCCGCTGTTGCAGTGGCATCCCATGGCAATCACGTACACGCACACATACTTTCACATATACACATATACTATGTACATGTACATGTGCCTCTGCTATGCCAACAACATCAGCATCAGCAACACCAACACCAACAGCAGCAACATCAAGAGCAGCAACAACTATAGCAGAGGGCAGCCACAGCTTTAACAGCGGCATTGACACTGCCACAGACACTGCTGCTGCTGCTGTTGCTGCTGCTTATTGATGTTGCTGCTGTTGATGTTGCTGCTGATGTTGATGTTGTTGCTGTTGTTGCTGCTGGTGTGGTTGCTGCTGCTCGTTGTCGTAATTCTCATTGTTGTTGCTATCGTAAAACTTGCCCGCTTTGACACTAAATTGTAAGTCTTCAATTTAATGCTTTAATAAATCCCAGCTAAAACAAAACCAAGTGAAAAGAGAGCTCAAAAAGAAGGAGAGAAAAAAAGTAAAGCTCAGAACATTCGTTGGCAATTTGTAACAAATTGAATTCAATTAAATAAATTAAAGTGCATTTTACATAAGCATTTGCCATGCAGTGTAATAAAAATAAATTAAATCACTTTTAAATGTCAACAGAGCAACTGTAGCATCAACATTTACCAACTTCTAGGTGTGAGCGCTCTTTATTTGGCTCGAAGGACGCAAATCCTGTACCCCAACCCCCCTGAACTCTCCCTTTATTGTCCATACTCCCTAGGGGCAACTTTACTTCTATCAAATTGGAAGCAAAATCAAAGCAAAAGTTGAAACAAAGACAATGAAAAGTTCACGCTGCATAGGGAAATTGTCAAAAAAAAAATATATATATATAATATTGAAGGGACAAGGGTAAAGGGGGGTGTGGGAGTGGTTCACCTAAATAAAATGTTCGCATGCTCAAAACTTTTGGCAGTTAATAAAAAAGTAAAAGTTCATTTGGCATCGGGTTAAATTGGTATTGGATTCTGTTCGGGGACCTCGCACTGAGTGTGACATAGAAACAATTTGATAAATGACAATCTACTGTATGCCATATAGAACAAACTCACATATACAAAGATTTACATACACACACACACACACACACACACACACTCTCTCATACACACTCAAACACACACTCATGCACACTTAAAACACATACTCATGCCATTAAGTCCTTTGCTAATTTTTGGAACAAGGCAACATTTTCAGCTAAGCCTAATAGACGCATTTGAAAAGAGGGTGGCGCTTCTGGGTAAAATGGGAGTGTCAGCAGTGATTTTCAATTCAAAAGGTTTGGCATTTCGTTGGAAAGTTTTCAAGTGGGACGTGTAATGAAAATATAATGAAACAAATTTGATGGAAAACAGACATATTTCGATTTTTTAACTAGACTTCTTTAGACATTTTTAATCTTTAAGAAATCGGGTTAAATATATTTTGAAAATTTTCTTTAAGTTTCTGCAATTTAAAGCTACAAATGATGTCTTCAAGTCTGTAATTTGATTTAAATTGTTATCAATAGTATTCTTATACATTTACTTGAATATCTATGTTCTGTATTCATCTTACGAAGTTGACAAACTTAAAGCAAAGATTTAAAAATTCTATGGAAAATCTTTTAATTATGTGCATAACGAAAATAAGTCACAGTTTCTAAGATAGTTTAAAAGTTGATTAAAAAATTAACCCCAAAGCGTTTTAAACTTGTTACTAAAAGTAGCTCTTAGAGCGTTTATTTTATGACTGCCATATAAACTTCAAGACGCTCAACCTTGACATAGTTTTAAAGTAGTTTTCATAGTTTAAAGCAATATATATGCAATATGCATATCATCTGATAGTTGCCATAAATCAGATCCACAATAACTTACCAAAATTTAAAGCAGGGCTCTCCTTTGCATTGCAGCAAAAACAGAACTGATTTATGTTGAATTATAGCTACCGTATTTTGCTACGCTCAAAACTACTGCTAAAATATAAATTAAATAGCGATTAAACCCCCTGCCAAGCTTAACTGGAATCACCCGGCCATAATTGCTAGAAATGTTTTATGTTTATATATCTATAAATCTTGGCTATTATGCATAGAAATTTGCATAAATTCTAGACTCTCGACTCAGCTCGACTCGAGACGACTTGACTTGACTCCCCATTCAAATCAAGCGCTCAAGCATGCCCTAATAAAAATGTGAAAATCTAAATATTTCTTGCCATCTAAGCTGATGATGTTTGAAGCTAGGAACTTGTGCACTTGAGCGCATTTCAAATGTACAGGGTGTACGCATTTTACACTGGGATTTACACTAATTGAAATGCAGCCACTGATGGCACTGATGGTCCTCGATAACAGTACTTACATCTCTCTCTCTCTCTCTCTCCGACTTCAATGTGTAGTGAAAAACTATGAGCATACTAATCAATTTAAAAGTTTTGCACTGTCATAAGAAAGTTTTATGTAGCAGGGCTCTTGGTTGGTTGTCTGTTGTCGGTTGTCGGTTGTCTGTTGTCTGTTGTCGCTTGTGTCTTTAGTTTCAAGCCTTGAGTATCAAGTTTTGTGAACTAGAGAGCTTGAGTGCTAGTTAAACGTTATGTAAACGACTAATGGCTAAAGCGGAAGTTGGCTAAGGAAATTAGGGTTGGGTTAGGGCAAAACGAACAAAACAAAAAACTAAATAGAAGAGCAAAATAACAAAATATATAAAAAACGAAGAAGAAAAAGCATAGTGGAAAACAAGCGACGACAGACAGCAGCAAAACACAATAACAGCGCAGTTGTTCTGCATTTCCGTTTCCGTTTCCGCATCCCGCTGTCGCCATGGCGCATATGTCGCTCGCCACAAAAGTAGGCACTAAAAAGACCAAGAGAAAACAGAGAAAGAGAAAGAAAGGGAGTGCTCTGATTGTGTACATGATGTATCTGCTCATCATGTACAGTGCATTCTTGCCTAACGAGTCGCGTCGATTCAAACGCTAAATACACTCATAAATTTCAAAATAAAGGAAGAAAAGTTCTCTATGTGCTTTTTGGAAAAAGCAATTAGTTTTGTGCCCAGGGCAGCGCCGAGCATCGTATTGCAATTAACGTCACAAAAACCGAACCAGCCAACAACGAAAAACAATACAGCGCCAAATGGCCAATGCGATAGCAACCAGACCAAGTCGACCAAGTCGAGACCGAACAGACAAACCCCCAACACATCGCACCAGTTAACCAACTCACTAAAGCCTCCCAACTAACTGCCACACGAGTCCACAGAGCCCCATGAATTATGAGCCACACACACACATTTGCACACTCTCCCACACACACACACATTATTTTTGGAGGCATGGATCATTCCCCATTTACCTTCGGGCTGTTTATATTTCGGTTTTGGTTTTTGTGCCATTGCATTAGTATCAAAATCAATTCGACGGAATTTTCAATTTGAAACTGATGCGCAGTTAGTGAAAGCATAACCACGACTAGCTTATACCCTGTGGACAAAATATGAACAAAAATTTATGAATGAATTAAAATTACTATATACGTAATGTTAAATTTTTAAAATCTATTATATTAATATTTCAATTTTACTATAGATATTTTATAACCATTTTTGACATAATTTTGATAAAAAAAAATATTTTTCTGAAACATTTTTCATTAAAATTTGAAATTATTATTGATATTACTACCGTTATATTTTTATTATTATTATTTTACTATTATTATTATTATTAATATTATAATAATCATTATTATTTTAATTTTTGTGATTATTTTTATTTTTGTAATTATTATTATTATTATTAATTGTTTTATTAGTATTAGTACTATAGTCAAGAACAACTTACTATACCCTGTAATCGATAGTTGTGCACACTGAATAGGCGGAAAGTAGCGCCCGCTCTGGGGCTATGCAGAAATCTGAGCTAAATATTAATGAGCCCAAAATGAAAATGAATCCAAACCATATATAGCCATGTATGTGTGTAAATGTGTCTGTGTGTTCGTTAATTAAATTATATTTATTTGCGGGCATTTGCCAGTACTTTTTGTGCTCAGTGTCGAGTGTTAATTAAGTTAAATAAATTTAACTGAAGAGTTGGTCGTCGTCTCGAGAGAAATGCAACAGTTGCTCCTGCTGTTGTCGCTGCTGTTGCTGCTGCTGGGGCATGAAAGTGCAGCAAGCATCCTTTGTATGACTGTGCAAACTGTGGCAATCAAAAGTACCACAAGGCACCGCCACAACTACTATAACTACTACTATAGCTACTACTACAGTTACTACTTTTGGCATACAAAGGCTCAGAGAAGGCACTTAAAGTGCCATTAAAAGGCTACTCTGTTGATTATTGAGCTCCATTTGAAATGAGGCAGTTTAGCTACAAGACTCAACCTCCTTTCTCTCTCTCTCTCAGTTTACCTTTCTCAAGTTCTCTCTCTCTCTCTGTTTGGATATAGGTTTGCGGGCAATCAAAAGGAGTTTAATTATGCCCATGCCAAGTGGCAAACAGTCAGAGCCCATGGCAGAAGCCAAAGATCTTTGCCTTTAAAGCACAAATTGCCAAAGCTGCCTCTCTGACTGCCTCTGCCTCTGTCTCTGCCTCTGCCACACCCACAAAAAAAACGCACAAAAATGTGTGGCAAGTGTTTAATAAAATGCTAAAGTTGGTTAAGTGCGCCCGCTGGCCATAAGCAATGTTTTTATTTTTCATTTATTTATGAGATAAACTTTTGATTTGTTACTTGTCTTAGCTGGATAAGAGCAGAGTCCAACACCAACACCAGCAAAAACAAGAATTTTATAACGCCAAATAGTATTTGGCAGGCAGGCGGCCAAGCTGCCTCTACTCTTCTCCTCCTTTTACTGTATGCGCACACAATCCAATAAAATGAATATTATATGCGGCAGGATACGAGCCGAGATTCTTGCCAGAGGCTTCCTTTACTCCTTGCTGCTTATCGGGCCTGCGGCGCGTAATTCTCGCTTCCAATTTATGAAAACTGTAACGCAGCGGTTGGAAAACTTCGAAAACTAAGATTAGTTATTGATGGACTAGCACATACCCTTTAGTTTCCAGTTGCACTGGTATATTTATATCAGCATTTCCGGATTATAAATATGAAAAATTGCTACTATCCTAAACAGACATTGATAATAGATCAATAATCTTAATTTTGAATATTAATCAATCAATTTTAGTTAGAATCTTAAGTCTTCTTCCAATATTTAGGTCTTAAAATAAACAGTTTTAACTTGACTTCATTTGAAAATTTTTGTCTATATATTTGAATTTAAAATACAAAATCAAACACTACGCCCTTCTACTTACTTACACCCACTGTTATCATAGCTTCAACATTAGTTTATTACACTTTAAATACCCTGTAAAAACTTGTCGCTCATTCAAAGGGCATAAAAACTTTTGATATAAATTTTAGCGTATGTTTATGGCCTGTGTATAATGAAGAAAATTTCGCATACAAATGTAAAATAAAAAGACTGTAAATAATATTAAATTGGATCTTGAACTTTAAGCAAGCGTACAAAATATTTGATAAAAATTGTTTGATAAAAAAGCTAAATTTTCAAATGCAATAATTGACCACCTTTCGAAATGATAAGGTTATCAAACAAACAACAAACATAATAAATTCATAAATGAAAGTGCTAGGAAATCAGCAGTTATTAGAGAACATTAAAGATTAAAACTTAATATAAAGATAATTAAGTTTTTATCAGAGCAGAGGCCCTCGCTCTATGCTACCGTATTTACATCGTTTGCTTCAGCCTTAGGCCCAGGGGTTATCAGAGCTATAGAGCAGCAAACTGTGTCGATGGAATAACATGTCTAGCTGATAAGACTTATCTGTGAACCACTGTGAGCTAATACCATTGATCGCCCAGTGCATTTTTTATATATACAACATTACGGGGTATGCGAGCTTTTCCCTTTGTATAAATGTCACAGATCAGGTAAAGCGTGAGATATTCAAATGCATAGAACAGGTGTTACAGGTTATACGTATGGTAAAAATTGGTTCATACTAAACTTTTTATTATTTGTTGTGCTTCACAATAAATGTTTACATTTTTTCCACTGTTCACTTAATTCCAAATAGAGATATTGTTTAAGTAATATTAACGAAATCTGAAACACAAATTCTAAATTTTAAATGCTTCTCAAAACTGGTAATAATTGTCGTACTATAAAATATATATTTTGCTATATATAATTCTATACTACCACCTATCATTCCATTTGTGTATATAGTTTTTGTATATATTGTCGATTACTTTTGATTCAGCCATTTAGCTAGAGTATATAATGCGTCGATACGATACGTCCATTCGTTTAACAGTGCGCTTCGTTTCTTGTTTTTCTAGCAGTAACAGTAACATAGCAATAACAGTAACAGAGACTCGTCTTTACAGACCCGAGCCGCCCTTCTCAACGCCCAGCACGTATTTGTTAAAGCCCTGATTCAGCTGTTCGAGCAGTATGAATGTGAGCACCGTGTGTGGACCCAGACGGAAGTAGTAGGGCGTGAAGCCCTTCCACAGCGAGAAGACGCCCTCCTGGCGTATAACACGCAGGAGAACATCGACAGTGCCACGGTACTCGGGTTTGCCATCGATCGTCTTCATGTTCTGTATGCGGGTCTTGGCAATGTCCAGCGGCATGGAGGCAATGGTGGTCAGTAGGCCGCTCAGCATGCTGGCAGCGAAATGCAGTTGGATGCCCTCCTCCATCTTAAGTGGTCC
>JBANCZ010000335.1:0-40478 GCA_037040025.1 Sphaerogastrella javana | reverse complement strand
GCTGAGAGATAGGCCACGCCTCCTTGCGGCGACAGCGCTGCCGACGACAAGCGCATACGGAAGCCATAACGGCCATAACGATAACTCAGCACAAATGGCGTGTGCAAGCGAGACGGACAGTGTGTGCGCTAACGCAAGAGAGCGGTGGCCAGAGCGAGAGCGAGAGCGAGAGAGAGACTGAGAGCGCACAAACTGCGCACATTAATGGCTGCGCATTAAACGTGTTCTTGTTGTTGTTGCTATTGCTCTCTCTCTCTCTTTCTCTCTTACATGCAAGAGTGCTTGCTCTTGAGCTCTTTCACTCGCACGCATGCAGATAAGAGGAACCTGTGCCTCTGCCGCTCTGCTGCTCTGCTGCTCTGCTGCTGCTGCCTGCCAGGGCCACGTGTCTCTCGCATTAAAACAAGTAAATCGTCAGTTTGAGCATAATCGATACGCAGCTCGTTCTGATTTCATTCGTGAGAATTGCTTTTCTCACGCTCTTCGCGGCAGCGCGCCGACGTCGACTGCTGCTGCTGCTGCTGTTCGTGTTGCTGTTGTTGTTGTTGTTGTTGTTGTTGTTGGTGGTGGTGGTGTTGCCATTGTTGTAGCCATAACTGTCGTCGTTTATATCCGTTTTAAGTGCGACTGAGATGGCCTCATAATCGTTTGCTGAATGTTGCTCAATTGTTTGCCGTTTTGCCGACGCTCTGCTCTCACTGTTCTGCAGCTACTGCTCTCTCTCTCTCTCTCTTTCTCTCTCTCGCTCTCGCTCTCTTCTCTTTGCCTCACTGTGCGTTTGCCTCTTGGGCCATTTGCATGGTTTTTTGTTCGTTTGTTTGTTTGCCAATGTTTTGCCTAATGATGTTTGTGCGCGTTAATTAAAAGTATTGATTTAATTAGTGTGTGTTGACCAACACCATGACTACGACTACTGACTCTCTGTCTCTTTCTCTCTCTCCGTCTCTTTCTCTCTCTCTCTCTCTCTTTCTCTCTTTCTCTCTCTCTCGCACAGCCACTGTGTCTCAGACGCGCTCTCTCTCTTTTGGCGCATTTTTTCTTTTGGGGGCGCTTTTTGCTGCTACTGCTACTCAAACAAGAACAAGAACAACAAGGAGAGCATAGCGCAAAAGCTCTCGCGTGCGCATCTGCCGGAGCTTGCACGGCTGCCAGAATGGGACATAAAATGTGCCAGGCAGTTAAAATGTAGATTTAAGTAAGTGGAAACGAGATCGTTACGTTGGCGCATAAAAATAAAAATCATTGTTGTTGTTGTGCACTGATTGAAATAAGCAACAACGGCAACAGCAGCAGCAAAAGAAAATCGCATACGATGTCTCTCCGCCCCCAACCACCAGCAACAGCAACAGCAACAACAACAGCAGAAGCGGGAGCAGCAGCTACGTCTGCGTTCATTTTCCTCTGTGTTTTCACTCGACTTTTCTTTGAGTGGAACTCTTTGGCTGTGTGGCGCGCTTTGAGTTCATTTTTGTTGCCGTGGGGGACGAACATGTTGCGACTATCTTTTCTTTACACTCTCTCACAATCTCCCTCTCTCTCTCTCTATCTCTCTCTGTCTCTGTCTGTCTTTCTCTCATTCTCTCTTGCTCTGTCACTCGCTCAAGATCAATCAGAGCTTTAGGCTTACAAATGGAACTGCGGCACCTTTAAGCAAACACCTTAAACTTGTTTACTATTTTTAGTTAGTATAGACTAGTTTTTTATCAACTGCACGCTTGTTCATCTACCTTTATCACAGTTCTTCTCTTCTGATCCATTCCCATTCCAATACGCTCACGCTCTTTCATTTTACTATTCATTAATTCTCGCCGTTGTTTAAGATTCTTTTCATTTTCATTTTATGGTTTTTATGCGGGTCTTTATGACTTTTATGGGGTTTAGTGCGTGCCAAAAACTGAAAAAGAAAAAAATACCAACATCAACCGAAAACAAAAAAAAGAACCAAAAATACAACTTTTAATTGAATAATGCCCAAGTGGCCGGCGGCGTCGGCTTTACGGAATTGTTATTGTTGCGGTTGCTCGTTGTTGTTGTTTTTTTTTTTTTTGGTTGTTGTTGGTGTTGCTTCTGGTTGTTGTCTGGGCGTTGGCGTCGACGCCCGCAACGGTAATTCGGCAGATAAACATTTAATTGGCAAACTGAAAATTTGAAACTGCCATGAAATCCCATATGCGTTTTAATTGGGTCGAAGAACTCGACAAAAAACTGTAAGAAATCGAAATGAAAATCGAAATCGAAGTGGAAATGTTAATGGGAATGGAAATGTAAGGGTAGCAATAGCAATAGCAGCCATTACTAAGATATTTTTGGTTTTTAAGCTATATGGAAAATCTATACAAAAAGAATGAAAATGTGAAATGCTTTTACCTATTTATGAAAGTCTCTAGGGAAGGTAAAAATTTAGGAACATTTGATTCTTATTTAAATAAATTGCGGTTTAAATTAAGAAGTCATTTGTATGATCATATCAATATATTTATCAGCTTTGAGGTTTTTCTTAGAATCAATTCAGATTATATTTATATAGGAAATGGTCCACTTCATTCGTACTATTGATTAAAAATTAAAAGTATAAATTAAATAATAAATAAAATAAAAATAAATTATATTAAAAGTTTAACATTTCTAAAAATACCTATTGAAATATCGAAATTGCTATGTCATTTAATAAATATTTTATATTATCTATACATTTTATTTTGTATTGTTCTTGTATCTCAGTTTAAATGAAATATAAATTAAATTTATAAATATAAAGGTATATGTTAAACTTTGTACTACAATTAAAATACATTTTCTACAATTTATTACATATTATTAATATGAATAATTTATATTGTACATAGAGCACTTAATGCACTTAGTATACCCGTTAAATGCACAACAACTAATAAATTTGCACATTCATAAGCTTGCTGATGGAACAACTCATTAATTTAGTGGTAATTATAAACGCAATATAAACAATAATTAATTATATGTAGCTTTTTGTAAAACTCTGTAACCTAAATTATAAACCTATTTTATTAGCCCTCGCTTACGTTGAAAATTGCATTTTCCCTTTGCTTGACTTGCGGTTTATGGCCTGAAATAATTAGTTTTAGTCAAGTGCAGGAAAAGGTAAATTATTAAATTATAAAAATAAGAAATGAGTAAAGAGTAAAGAGGAGAGAGGAAATTTAATAATATAAATAATCCAGCAAGTGCAACTTGTCGCGGCAAGGCGCTCTGCCTCTGCAGCCGGACGCAGACGAATGGCATTAATTGAAGTATTTTTTTTTTATTTTTTAGTATTATTAATAGGGTTGCCCTGCTTGCCGCAGTGTTGCCAACGCCCAAGTGCCGTGTGTGATGGGCTGCGATGGACGGGAAGTGTGTGTAAACACGACATGAAATGCTGCCATTGCCAGCTACTTACACGCTGCCAACAGGAATTTGCGTGTGCAGCAGCGGCAGCAGCAACAGCACAACAGCAGCAGCAAAGGCAGCAATCAACATGCCACATGCAACATGGCCACATGGTCACATGGCCACATGACCATTCGGACCACTTGGGCTGCGCTGCAAAGCACTAGGACCCCCTAGTAGGTTACTGCCAACTCCTTTCGGCATGCCGCGCAGCAAAGGATGCAATTTATGACAGGCCGAGGCTCATGTAATTGCACGCAATACTGTTGCTGCTGCTGCTGCTGCTCCTGCTGCAAGAGTCGCAGCCAGCGTGGAGTCGCCGACCTGAAAGAGTCGCGTCCGTGTCTCGGTCACAGAGTTTTTCAATTTTTGAAAATTATGAAAACAGCGGAAAGCAAAATGAGAACTCTAAAAAAAGGGAAACAAGCAAGAAAAACAAACAATGCAACCAGGACAGGACGTATCCTTCTCATTCGCTTCTACTCTTACGCTTACAATTACTCTCGCACTCTCTCTCTCTCTCTCTCTCTCTCTCTCTCTCTCGCTTGTATTTCGCTGTGGCCGCCTGGCGAGCTGCCTGCAGTGCGAGTCCATTTGCCACACCAAGTGCCACACGGATCGGTTACGTGGAATGTCCTTTTAATGGACTTTACACACTCTCACACTCTGGCACTCTCACATATCGCCGCGCATCCTTTTTACAAACCTTTTAGAGGTTTCTGCACTCGTGTTCCACGCCGTTTGATTGCTGTGAATTGCTGCCGCATGATTTTCATCCTTTTCTCTGTTTTTTTTTTGTCGCTCCGGCCCGTTCTGCTGACTTTACTGTTGACCATCGTCACAGTCACGACATAATTTCCGACTGTGCTGCATCCTCCTCGGACCAGGCCAATTACAGCACATTGTGAGCCGTTGCAGAGCCAGCAGCTGACCAGCTGAACAGCTGAACGACTGAAGGGCTGACCAGTTGAATAGTTGACCAGTTGCACAGCTGACAGATTTTCTGCGGTCATTAGATAGAACATAAAACTGAAAATTTAACTGGAGACAATGAAAATTAATACGAGTACTTTAGCGTACCCACAGTATAGATGAAAAGAATGATTCGTGATCTATATTATTAAATATGGAGAATTTTTCGAATGTACGAAATATGATATGTATTTAGTATGAATAATAAATTTCTAATAAATAAAAGTTTAAATTAAAAAAAAAATAAACAAACTTTATCATGAATAGATGTAATGTAATTGATTTCGATCCCAGAATCTACTCTAATTTAATTTATGTTTTACCCAAATTTGTTATTTACAGAATTCTTTCATATTTAATAAATATTCTATTCTAAACTAATTAGAATATTTCTAATTCTCATTTATACTGTTTTCTTATTGTAATCTTTTCATAACCGTCACACATTCACATATTCTCTAATAATCTGTTTTATCTTAATCGTCTTAATGCCTAAAAGATATAATCATAATCAAAGCTCGAAGGAGTCTTTTCTTTATTTCTATGCAGAATGATTAATTATGATTCATGTAAAGTACAGTCCACTCTTCACATTCAGAGTCCTTGTCGGTTGATCGAGTTGACAGCTTGGTACAGTTAGCCCAATTGGCTACACGGACGATGCCACATAAGTTGTGTCAGTTTTGGAATCTGGTTCCCTCCCCTTTGCTCTTGCTCTGTTCATCTCTTTCTTTGGGTCCAGTGGTGCAACGCAATGGCGTTGTGGCTGCGTCAGAAGTGACGCTGAATTTATTACCGTCGCTTTATTTATGCGCTTATCGTGTTGCCAGTTGTTGGCCTTAGCACGTTGTCAAGTGTTTAACTTGGCCCGCAACCCATGCACCGAAGAGCGAGAATGAACGGGAGAAGAGAGGCGAACTTAAAATGAAATACCGAAAAAGCTTAAAATAAAATTTATGACTGCAACTAAATCATGCGACGAATGGAAAAAAAAATGGAAAAAATTATACATGGAAAGAGTATCTTTGGCTGTGTTTGCATGTGAATCTATCTCTATATATTTCTCTTGTAGGAGTGTTAGTGTAGCGCTTGAATGAGCCTGTCGCATGATTTAGGTGCCATACAAGATTCAAAATTTAAATAATAAATATTTCATAGTTACAACAATGCGACACCAAAACAAAATAAAAAAAAAAAAGACATACAGCATACGATAAGCTAGAAAATCGAAAGGCGAATGCGTAAAATATTCAAAGCATAGCACAAAAACACAGGGTCTAAAAAAAAACAAATAGAGAACCAGAGAAAAATTGTACGACTAAATCAAAATGTTGTCGAAATAAAACGTTTGAAAATTGAATTTCGGGTTTCGGTTGGTGCTATACGTTCTGCCGTTGTTATTGTTGTTGCTCTTGTTGTTGTGTTCAACCAAATTGAAAACATTTGTAACGGAAATGAAAACCATTTTTTCTCCATCTCAGTCTGCATCAGCCCGCTGTCTCCCTCTCTCTCCCTCTCTCTCTCTCGAACACATTCACTCACTCTATACGACGCTGTTTTGGAGCAGTGACGCCAAAAAAAACCTTCAAAACTCGACTCAGCGTTGGGATTTGAATTTAAATTAAGAAATTTATCTTTTGAATGCGTATTTTTCCCATTTTGTGTTCCCTTTGTTTTGTAAGTCGTCTTTGTGCTCACACACACACACACACACACACAAATTTAAGAAAATAAAAAGCTGACAGATAAGAAATCTCTCACCTTATGGCAAATATAAATTGAATTTCGTTTCTATACTCTTACAGAATCTTATAATACTTGAAAAGTTGAGTAAAAAAATCAAACTTGTAGCATAATCTAAATTATTTAAACTAAATAAATACATACTATACATAAACAGCTTGATTGAAAACAGTTAAGAACTTTAAAATTATTGGGTATGATATTGGGTTGTTAAAAAAGACCTGCGGTATTTTTTGCTAGTTATCGCTGCAAGAGCGTAGTTCTAGTTTTATTCGTCGCATCTGGCTATGCTATACCTTTTTGGAAAGCTCTTTTTACGCGATAATACGTGTTTGATTGGTTTTTGTTTCTTTTGTGGTTCGTGAGTTATAGCGTTGCAAACATAGTTTCCATTTTCCCCGCACAACGACGGTTTCAAAGTTTTCGTTCTGGTGTAGATGTGGTCGAAGATGCGCCACTCTCCGGAAGACCTGTCGTTGAAAATTGCGATAAAATCGCTAAATTGGTCGAAAGAGACCGGCATAGAAGCAGCCGTAGTATCGGTCAAGAGTTGGGCATGAGTCATCAAACCGTTATAAGCCATTTCGCTAAGAAGCAGAAAATACCGCAGAACTTTTTTGACAACCTAATATAATTCTGAGTGTATTTGAGGTTAGACTATTGCCATTCTGTCGACTATTTACTGATTTATGCAAAATAATAAAAACAACAGCATTTCAAGATTTTTATCCACATGTTTGTTTTTTAAATAAATTTAAAATTTTAGTCACCATTTATCTGGCATGCGCGAAACAAGTTAGCGAGTTAGCTTTAAGTTGCTTAATTTAATTTTAAATATTTATATTTTAGACGCGAATTTTTGCACCTTTGCACATATATCTAATTTCCCCTTGTCCGCTTTTGTGGTCGTAATTTATTGGTAATTCTAACAACTAAAGAGTATGTGTGGTGAGTGTGTGTAAATTTTGGTGGTCGAATGAAATTTGCATACGAAATTACGCATCTTCCAGATAATTGCTTTAAATTAGTTGATATTTAGAATTCAATAAAATAAATCTGCTGCGCAAATAATGTCATTTATCAATGGATTTCGTGCAATAAGTTCACAGTTTTTATTGTCTTTAAATTCACTTGATTTGCGTTTCATGCAAAATACGCTCAATAAAATGCGAAAATTATGTGCTAATGGGAAATCAGTTAATTCTCCAAAGTGGCCATAACAATTTAGAAACACGCATTTAACTTTTATACGATATCGATTTCTCAACATTTGGAGTATTCATTCAATTCATTCACATGGCATTTTTAATTGCCTAATATTTGAAACGAGAGTCACCTACTGAATGCATAATTTGATTTTATTGTGTGAAATAAATGCGTGAGAGTAAACAGTTCAAAACAAAAGCTTTGAATATGTAAAAGATTTAAATATTTTGATTGGTTTAGTTTCAACATAAAGCTGCTAAAATATTCATAATCCAAATAAACAGCATATAATTATGATTGATCAAACATCTGTGGGGCTCTAATAATACAACCATATTTTTAATAACTTTTTGTTGATTACATGAGGGCAGTTAATTACAAATAATTATATTATGGGGGTGCACTATGAATTATTTACGAAGCAAATAGAGAGGGAGAGAGGAACCTCTTGTATTTAATTCATCGAAACTAAAGCACATAGGTTAGAGTTCAAGCAAAAACAAAAAAATGATTAAACATAGTTAAAATAGCTAAAATATGTTTTTTAATTTCAAATATTCTATATCAATTGTATGGTTACATTTCAACTAAATATCTGAAGCCAAATCCTTGTATTTATTTTGAAAGCGCAAACGACGTTTTATCAATATTTTGTCGAAGAGCATTTTAGTAGTAAATAGGCCTCTAAGCTTCAAAATAATGTGCCATTTTTTCATTCGCTTTCCAATTTTGTCATTTATATTCCAATTACAGAAAACACATACGTTTTAATTACGTAACAAACAGATGCACTGAAATGTTCTACCCTGAAAATACTCGAAAAGGCAAAAGAAAGCAGCAGAAATTTACAACATATGAGCATTAAAAATTCCTAACGCATTTTAGGTGAGTGTCCATACACACACATGAATAAATTTGAGTGTATGTGCATATTTATGAGTCCTTCTGTTCGTGTTTATAATGAAACCGAGCTCAGTGTTGATATGTGGAGTAAAAGTCGTAGTCAAATGTGAATATATGTCAGTGTGCCTGGCTTTGGGCTCTGGGGTAGCTAAAAGGGAAGGATATTTGGGACACTCGGCCAGCAAATGAACGTGCCATCCAATTTGTGCCATGTGTGGCTTACACACAAAAAAAAAAAGAAACAGGAGAAAAAAGGGAAAAGAAAACCAACAAAATGAGATACAGATACCAAATGTAGGTGAAGTACTCGGTCCGGAGGCAAAGCTTGAGTTTTGGCTGACCGCTGGGCGTTGACCGGAGCCCAGTTCGTGGCGAAGCTCGAGCTCAAAAGCGGGCGGCATAAAACACTCAAAGACTCATTTGCATATTCGTTCTATTGTTTTCTCTCTCACACAAACACACAAACTCAAATTACCTGGCCCTGTCGCTCTTATTGGGCGAACTGTAACAGGGAAAGTGCTATGGTTTTGACCGAGAATTTCATTTGTGCGTTTTAATTCAATTTTTTTGAGAGTCGTGTTGGGTTTTTTCTGCATGTAATTACCAAAATAAATTCGTGCGTTGCGTTTACATTCGTTATTTTGATGTTTTGTTATTTACTATGAGGCCCAACCTTTCGGCCTGACGCCATGCCAGTAAATTCTGCTGGTTGGGATGAGTTATAGAAACCCTCTGCCTTGATAGCGATCTAATTAGATGATTTATGACGCTCTGCATAATGCTGAACTATTTTAGTTTGGGATAAACGTACATAATCCCCGCCAGCCGCACACTGTGTATTGACTCTTACTCCTCGGCCTTTGCAACATGGGGCATGGATTCCACATAGATAAGCGACGCAGCATAGATATGCGGCTGTTATTTGCTGCACTTCTCGGCGATTTATGTGCTTGCATTTTGCATAGTTTCAAATTGCTGTGCAACACAAATTCAAAACCCCCAAAACACAATTCATTCCGTGATCCCCTCTCATCCCAACTCCCTGTTCCCGACTCCGTTAACCCAATCCAGTTTGTAAAGCCTCGTCGCACAGAACAGGCATACAAATCTGCCGTTTTGCATTTGGCGGCCATTTATCATACCAGAGCGGGTCAACAGTGGACAGCAAAATATTCACAAAGAACTGGCCGAGGTACAATGGCACAAAATGATAGAATTTAACAATAAGATATGCATAAATTTACAGAATGTGTAATAAATGTAAAAACACCAAACGAAAACATGTAAAATTTCTATTAGAATAATTTATATTTTTCATTATACCATAAATGAAAATTTATCATCTTATGAATTTTTGAATAAATAGAATTTAAATATAATTTTAAATCATTGTATTATACATTTTCTTATATTATAACTTTACACCCATTTTTGACATATTATTATTTTAAGGATGCAAAATATATATTTATACTTTTAAACTGAATGCCTACTAAAAAATGTCTTCTATTTAATATATTATTAACACCATGGTCTTGCACTCCATGACTCTGAAACGGGTTTGGTCCTGTTAGCCAACTGTTAAATAACTGAGCCCCCAAACGAAACATACAAGCTGAGTATGTAGCTCCATGGTACGGTGTCAGATTCGGTTTGCCGTTGAATGGCACCAAAAATTTATGCACATTTTATTGACCAACACTGTGAAAAATACAGTCGAGCTGTTGTTGCTGTAGTTGTTGGCACAACAACATGTCCAAAAGTGTTTTATGGTCGTTGTGGGTGCTCAAGTGGCCATTTTGGGCAGGGCCTCTCTCTCTCTCCCTGTGTTCGGACACTATACTACATGCCATATGTGTGTATGCACTCGCCCGAGTCTTGTCCGACAAGCACTTGACGAGGAGAACCCTGAATACAGATGAGCTCTATGTGCATGGATTTAGTGCAGATAACTAACTAAATATGCTTATTTGCGAGTTGAAATCGAATGATTTATTTCGGTTGTTGGGGTTTGGTTGTTGGGTTTGCAGTAAGGCTTTAAGTTAATCCCGCTTAAAGTTGCCTTCTATCATGTCATTGACCTGCAAAAATGCGGTTCAAAGTCAAAAACTCAATTAGCTGCCAGAGGGCAGAGGTCTGGGCAGAGCTCGCCTAAAAATAAACCACTGAAGAGCGCAGTGCAATGGCAGCGGCATCTTGAGCAACGAGCTGGCGATCGGGCGGTGTGGAAAATGGAAATCTCGTTAAAAGCCAATAACAGACGCCATTAAATGCGCATGAAAATGAAATGAGAACCGCGTGATGAGGCACAACATGGACTGCAGGGGAGGGGTGGCCCGCAGAAGGTACGCGACCACTTGAGCCATCGCTCCATATTAATTCTTCTTTGGAGTAATTTGAACTGACCTCAGCCAGTTTGTCGGAGCAAGTTCAATGGCATTTATGACATGGAAATTAAATGAATATCATAGGGAAATGGAATTCCATAGGTTTTTCGTTTACCAGACTTTCTCAACGAAATATTGATTTAACAATGTATTAATTATAATGTGAATCGAGCCCATATTATAGATGAATGCGAAGATATATTACATATATAATAATATTAATAATTCGCATCTGTATAATAAGTATAACGTAGTAGTAGAATATTTAATTTTAGAGCTAGAAGCATTTGAAATTTATGCTTACATTTTAAACATCAATAGTCGAATCATATTCAATCTTCGAGATACCTAACCGTAATTATTACAAAATTTTTGAAAAACATAACTTCAGCTTTGTAGGCGTTTAAACAAATTCGCATATAACAAAATGAATCGTGTCCTTGAGGATATTATTCATAAGCACGCCGCCGTCTCAGAGCGCATCACATCTGAAAACACCCTGGGCTACGTGGTGTCTGATAACACATCTGGAACTGTGGCAGCCACCTCGTTCGATAATACTACAGCACAGTCAATAGTCAAGAATATGAATAGTACGCTCGTCGGGATGGTGGAAAGCGCTGTGAGGGATTTGGATCCTACCAATAACCTAACCTATTTACGCGTCCTTACGCGCAAATGTGAATATCTCGTAGCGCCAGAGACTGAGTTTACTATAACCGTATTGCAGTGATATGGACATATTGAATGTTACATTAGTTGAGAAAAAGACGGAGAGAGGGGAAGACAGTTTGGTTTAATGTTCCGTTGTACTGTTCATGTGTATTAAATTTAAAGCGACCAAGAAGAAATGCATATCTTATTGTATTTGTTTAGATTGATTTACGCTTTGGAACTTGAACCTGGCAATTTGAATCAACAATACAGATACGATAAATGGCAGACCGAAAATCCTTTCATAATACCCAAGTGACATTGGAATTGTTTACGACATGGCTTCATTGGGCTCTCGACCACCAGGCAAAAAATGGCCAGCGCATCCATGAGAATGCGGCCTTCTAATGCGATAATTCAAAAGATTTACTTCTGTCAACATGACCATTTTGTCGTACCCAAACTACAAAAATAACTTGGGGTGGAAATGCCCTTAGACCTTTTTTCTCATTCTCGTTCTCGTTCTCGTTCTCATTCGCTCTATTCCATTTTTGCTGTTGATATTTCCATCTTTCTTTCCCGCAATGGATGCGGATGCTGGCTGTTATTTTAATTTAAAATGGCAGAGCTCGTAACTCATTTTAACGGCACACCCTCCAGCGTGTGTGCATTTGCACATGTATGTGTGTGCGAGCATGAGGTGTGTGTGTGTGTGCGTGAACTTGTCCTATTTTTACAGGGTTTAGGCCCGTTGCAGGGGTTGCTCGCTCGTTACAATAACTTATCTGCCCTTCGTCTTCAAACATTTTTTTTACCCTCGGCAACACTCATAATCACCACGACGCAAGACGCTCCTGGGGTGCGTTTTGTCTGAATACTCCTTCCCATTCCTGTTCTTGTTTCCCATTCCTTTTCACATTCTATATTCCATTATGCCTTAGAGCACTTCGCCATTGTCTAGCATCGTTTTGCGGCACACAGAAATAAATACAAATTTGTAGAATTATTCTCGATTTTAAATCATCCAACGGCAACAATTGCCTCTCCGAGAAGAACTTGCCTAGCTTTGTGTCTATCTCTTTGTTCTGTTGTGTATAAGGTCGGGTTCATAGCATATCATGGCCGCGGCACTGACACTTCATGCAGCGTGAAATTAAATTAATCCATGGACCATGGCTGACGACTTCATTTCAGGAACTTGTCCCCCCATATACGATACTCACTGTATTCATAATTCAACACAGAAATTCGTAACACTTTGAATGATATACAAATAAAACGTTTTTCTCTCAATCGCATATGATACATAACTGGAACTCATACATATCTTCTCTGGCCATAATCCACTACCCCCGACCTCCTCCTGTGTTCCCACGGGGCGTGTCCGTATCATTTGTCCATGTGCAAAGTGCGAAGTGTGAGTTTTTGCTCTATGAATTTAATTAAGTTGTGCGACAAACCCCAAAAGTGGCAATGCAACTCGCAATAATAACAAACAATTTTGATATATGCACATGTATAAGTATGTGTGTGTGTGTGTGTGTGTGTGCGAGTGTGTGTATGTGGTTTAGACGGGTTTTTCAACAAGTCAAGACGGTGGCTTTTATTGTTCAGTTTGTGTGTTTTACAAGCCAATTTATGGCTACCTAATACATTAGAAACCAATTTATTTATTAAGTAAACAAACTTCTAGAAACTTGTTTAGTTACAAAATTCAATTAAAATCTACGAACTTATTCAAAATCGCTGAGATATTTGGTGTCTAATTACAAATAAATTCTAAATACACCAATTTTATAGAAAATACATATTGTTAAATTAATTAGATTTAAAAAAAAACTTAACAAATATTTAAAATATATATTGCTAGATTATTTTGTTTGTAAAAGTTTAAAATAATGTTTTTTAAAATTAAATTAAATTTAAATTTTAAATATATTAATGAAATCATAACTTCGATATCGTTATAGCTAAATTTAAAAAATTAAAAAAATTAAATTTTCATGACTGCGGATTCAGTAGAGCCCAGCAAATTGTTTTAAGCACATTTTCTTTTTTCACTTAGAACAGTAAATACTTAAATTATATTTGCTGCTCGTCTAAAAATAAATCTATTTTAAGCAAATCCTAGGCGCATTCAGCAGGCTGTAAGAAATCAATTAAGTTAATTCAAAAGTCGGAAAACTCATGGCACGGAGATTTAAGTGAGTGTGGAATACGAAGCAACTGCTAAATATAGAGAAAAAAATAACAGACCAAAAGAAAAAATGAAAAAACTCACAAGGTCTGACAGAGAGGCAAGAGAAAGATGGAGACTCAGGCGGAAAGGGAGACGGAGCTATGAATGAGCAACACAAATGCTCTCACTCGAATGCGCAAACCAAGCCCATGGTCGTAAGTATACTGGTTCTGCCCCTGTTATTACACTGCAAAAAAGTAAAAAGAACTATAAGATAAAATTATCTGAAATAGAAATATTCGTTAAGTGGATATTTAGCAAATATTATTTAAAGGTATTAATATAAATCTCAATTTATTTAATTTAATTAAATTTAAATATATAAATGTGATTTTAATTTTAATTATAATAGAGCTAAATAATAATATAATAAATAAATAATTAATGTAATAAAAATTTAATTATAAATAGTATTTAATATATGTATTTAAGTGTTCAGCATATTTCACACGATATCGAGATTTCCTTATTCTTCCATATTTTTTCTCAGTGCACCCCCGCTCGAACCCGTTTTGATGATATGTGGCTGAATTTTTCCGACTCGTTCAACCACCAAAACACTTTCAGTTCAGACTCACAGCGGCGCAGACGTCGAGCCACCACCGTGGAGGCCTTATAGATACTTGATTCTGTTATGGCCGCAGTGGACTCGATATAGAAATATATAAAAAAACATAATTTTATAAAATATTACCAACTATTATCAAATATTAAAAAATATAAAATAATTACAATAAAAGTAAAAAATAAAAGATTAATAAATTTTTAACGATTGTATAAGTGTATAGAATGAAGAAAACAGCAAAAAAGCAAGACCGTGAAAAATGATAATGTAACACTAAATTCGATAAACAATAAGGCGAAATATATAGTACAAAAATTAATAAATAAATAAAACTTTAACAAATATATATGAATATTGATATAATAATTTAAATGTTACATTAACATTTTTTGTCTGCTCTGCTTGAGTTTTCTCTACTGCCTCACCACCATTATGACAACTCTCCGCAGTTGCAGCAGTCTTGCACTAGATGGCAGCACCAGCATTGCAGAACGCCATCTATTGTTCATGCGGTGGCGTTTATTGATGTTGGTTTGCGAGACATTGCATGTGCAGTTTTAGAGCCATTGTTACTCCTTAAAAGTTGCTCTGTAATGTTAACAGGGCTTAAGAAATTTTTGAATTCTGTTGAGTTTCCACGTTTCCAAGATTGTATAAATATCGTTTGCTTTATTTTGTTCATAAGACACTGTTACTAACAGTTTAAAGGAATCTGTTTGTTGGGAATGACAGTCATTTAAATAATGATAACTTTAATACATTGTTGTTTTATAAATATAGAATATTAGTATTTTACATTTCTGAAAAAAAAAAACAAAAAAACATATTCTATTGATTTCTTTCTATAGTAGGTTTCTTGTCCGTTACATGATTATACACATTGAGATCTTCCTGCTACAATCAGCATAGCACAAATTTAATGGTAGTAACATGCCTATTTTTTCTAATAGAATATATATTTTTTGCTATTGAAACTAAACCGTTTTATACTTCAGCAAATTTTAGTTAGAAGAAATTTTAATTTTAGATTTGCGTGCTCATTTTTCAGAGTATATTCAATGTTGAAAGCTGTAGCTAACATCTGTACTGATTTAGACACTCTGGTAGTGAATAAGCAATATTACTTTAACATTTATCTTCTATCAGATTTTCGAACACATTTTCAGTTGTTGTTCCATAACATTATTTTAAACTTTACCAACGTTAATATAGTACAGAAAATTATGTTTAGATATATTGTAGTTTATTTGTACCAACAGAAAGTGTAACTAAATCTCAAATGATTTTGTTTATTGAAGTACAGTAACTGCAAACAGCTTGTTAGGATTTGAGTGCGGAACGCTTACTTTTTGGCTAATCAAAAGATTTTCAATTCAATTTCGCCAGCTTGTCACAATCATCTGAATGGGGCATAAAATTGAAGAGCAAGTGATGCATCTGCAAACTGCAAACTGCAAACTGTAAACCTCAAACTGAAAACCGTGAACCATTTCATTCAAAATCGAAGCAATCGAACCATCAAGATGTCAGTAAACGCGCTTAAGACAACAACGATTGCAATTGCAGCATCCAATCGTTAGGACCGTGAAGGAGCAAACGGTATAAAGATGAAGATGGAAATGAAAATGGGATAGTGACTGGGGAAGAAGTCGAGGGCAGCTGTTGAGGAAAAACATGAAAATCATCTTTCAACGCCTCGCGCTGGAAGAACGGCAGACTCTTGGAGAGCGAGAGAGACAGAGAGGAAAAGAGAAAGAGAGAGAGGTAGAGAGAGACAGAGTGAGAGAGAGAGAGAGAGAGAGCACGGATAAGAACCTGGTGCAGTGGGCAATGGAGGGTTTATAAAACTGGTGCCAGGTGAAAGAGCCGCAGGGCGTAGGAGGTGGACTGAGACAGCCACATGTGATACCAGCAAGTGCAAAAAAAAGCAACTAAAGCGAGAAGAAACGTTAACTAAAGCTAAGTCCAAGTCCAAGACTGTGACTGGCACTGAGATTCAACCCGAGACCGGAGGTTGGCACTGAGTCTAAAGTTGGCACCATGGCTCTGAGACTTGCATTTCAGCTTTTTGGTTTTCAGCAGGATGAGTTGGCCCAGCGGCAGCCAGTCCAAAACTTAACGCAAATGCCTAACTGGTTTCTCAGTGCAATGCGACGCGGCCTCCCGCCCTTTTCTGCAGGCACCATGACTGCATTAAAATGTACATATTTACCAAAAATATTTCCTTGTTCACATTTTCTGTATGGGTCAATAAAGAAAGTTGGAGAGATTTTAAAATTTAACAAATATCATCCAACTAATTCAGAAACCTTTATTAAATTCATTTAATCTTTAGTATGAATACAACATTTAAAAATGAGTTTAAATTCAAAATTAATAATAATCGAATTATAGCAATATAAATAACACATTGAGAAGAAGTCAGATCTAGACAAATTTTATTTAATATATAGTTAACCATTAAAATACAAGTTTCATGCTGTCCTATACCTTACAGATTTATTATTATATATTTATATATTTTGCAACATACCAATTTTCTAAACTGTTTAGTACTCGAAGAACTTGGAGTCAAGAGTTCATGTTGCTTGAAAAACTTAAACATCCACAGTCAGCTTAAGACAAGTATCTAAAGTGCATTGATATTGATATAGATATTGATACAGATACTAGTCCCCTTTCACAATGCTCTCTTTCTCAGTCTTTTAATCTTTCTCTGTCTCTCTGGTTCATTCTCTCGCATTGTGTCAGTTTCCGTGTCTCAGTTTTCGTTTCGCTTTGGTTTTGTTCCGTAAATTACACTTTTGATTTTCAGTGGCCGTAAAATAATCGTAAATGTCGTGGTTATTGCGACCGAAAGTGCTCATTTTGAGTGTTGATGTTGTTGCTCTCCATTGTTGTTGTTCTTGGTGTCGCTGTTGTTGGTGTTGCTGTTGTAGCTGTTGCTGCTGCTGCTGCTGCTGCTGTTGATTCTCAACTGGCATTAACTGATATTCTCGCTTTAGCTCAGTGCAGTGTTGCCTCTGCTTCTGCCTCTGACTGTGACTCTGACTGAGACTGTGACTGTGACTGGGACTAAGACTGAGACGTGCTGCCACTGCACAAATAGCTTGAGCTTCTGCACGAACCGCTCAGCGCCCCCTTGGTGGAGCCAAGCAAACTGAGCTGGGCTGCACTTGTTGTTTTTAATAAGTTTATACTTGTTGTTGGCCTCATTGCTATCCCGTGGCTGCCTTTCTGCTGTGCAGCTCCTTTTGATGTTTCGATTAAGTTCGGAGTTCGCCGTTGTCGAACTGGTTGGTTGGCTCTGCCTCCAGTCAGTGCCCTCTCTGTGCTTTGCCTTCTTTGCTTTCCCGCCCACCGAGCACCGAGATACGAGCACCGAACACCAAACACCACACACCGCCCACCTCCTGAGTGCTGCAGCCATTTGGCTTAAGTTTATGGCCATTTCGTTTGTACTGTCTTAGCCATAGCAGCAGAATTTGCTGTTGTTGTGGCAGTCGCTTTGCTGTTGTTGTTCCTTATTGATTTGATTTTCTTAAGCATTTCACCCATTTACCTTTATACCTTGCGCCTTGTGCAACAACATTTTCTCACATCGCCTACTCGTTCTCTCTCTCTCTCTCTCTCTCTCTCTTCGTCTCTCTCTATCTCGCCGTTTCTCTCGTTTCTTAGCTTCTCTCCTTTCTCTGACGCAACTGGTTGTCGATTGTCGATTGCCCATTGCCAAGTTGCCGCTCCGCCCGTTGCCAGTTGCCAGTTGCCAGTTTTGCGGTGGTCCATTCGCTCGTTCTCACAAATTTCCGAATTTGATTTTATTGTTATGATTTCAATTGTTCTCGCTATGTAAACACTAGAGATTTCTAACTAACCAGAGCTGCTATGCTTCGTCTCGTTATGAACATGTTCAGTGCTTCATCCGATAATCACACTTTAGTTCTTATGCTGATTCGTGTTTAAGTTTAAACTCTAGTTTTCTGCGCTTGCAATTTATTTAAATTTAAATATTCTTCTTTATCGATACTATATATATTTCACTACTTTTCCTTCGTCTACGAAAAATATAGTAGAGTTCATATTAGGTTCTATATGATCAAACATCTATGCAAACTTGGTAGAATTTAGCATTCGAAATATTTATCAATATATTTGTATAACTTTCTCATGTGGAATGTAATAAACAGTATTTTACAATTAAAGTTAACATTAAATACTTCAAAATTGTTGAGATTAAAACTGTTATAACTGCACATTTCAGTTTCAGACAAGTTGATGCATTTAAAGTGAAAATGATAAAATTATAAGATGTATAAGAGACGAATTACTAATAAACAAAACAACTTCATTGAACATCCTAACTTGTATATTAATTTATTCAATTTGAAAAACAGTTCTTTTTTTTTTTGGACCATTAGCTGAGATGTTGGCCAAACAATAACCTAATTACAATTCATTCAAAAGTCACATTAAAACGCCCAATTTTACAAGGTAAATAGCAACGCAAGTCAAGACCGTTAAAGATGATCAAGACCGTTAAAGATGATCATAAGACCTAGATGGGCTCTTACATGTTTTAAGGCCAAGCCCTCCCAGTGCTCTGAAGGTCGCATTCCCTAAAAAATCAAACAAAAACTATAAAAGACGTTGCGATATGTGTTAGAAGTGCCCGATTTGGAAAACCAAACTAATTCATAAATCATAAAAATGTGTCATAAAAAAGAAAAACAACAGCCAAAACAAAATGGAAAACAGCATTAGAAATATGTTTAGAGGTATATGTACGAGTATATGAATGTAAAGCTACCTTTCAACATGTCCTCGAAATATAATATCGAGCATAAAAAAATGCTCAAGGCTAAAGATTTGGAAGATTTGTTTTGACTCTTCGCTGAGGCTTGTTATCTGGCTAAGGCATACATGGCACACAGACAGATACAATATATGTGGCATAAGGAACACACACACTCACACACACACACATATACAGTTGTAGCTGTATAGACTGGGCTATTGCATTGTCCTTTATGTCTGCTCGATTATTGCCGGCTTGGTAATAAATCATAAAAATATTTCAGTTGCCCAAAAATGCGTACAATCACATAGGCTCGTTACACGGTGGAATTGTAAAAATGCCTGTAAAATTGCCAAGCCGACTTTTACCACTGTAGTCGGTGGTGTCCCGGTAGGTAATTGGGTAGTGGAACTGGAACTCGTATTGGGTATTGGTACTGCGTCTGTCACAGGGCCGCTTCGGCTGCGGTGATCGCGCCCTCGAGCCATCTGATAACAAAAACCACTGGCAAATATCCAAACAAAAGGACCAAAACTTTCTCTTTTCTGAGCCGTTGTTTGGACCTATGTTTTTGCATTGCCAAATATGAAAGAATTTTGATTTATTTTGAAACTAATTCTGTGTTTGTTTTTGGTGTTTTTCTGCCTGTCGACAAGAAGCGCCTGTGTATTTTCTAATTTTTCATTAAAGAAATATAATAGTTGAAGTAGCGAAGTGCATTTTAAAAGACTATCGAGTATCTACAGCTTGATATCATGTAATATTTACGATAAAGAAAATGTATCTTTTTAATTTAAGTGGTTAAATTATGCCTAGAATGGAACGTTTATCAACAATTCCCATATAAACTATTTAATACTGATAATCAAACGAAAATCTGAAGACGTGTGTAAAATTGTAAATTGTGTACAATTTTCAAGCTGCTCAAACTAAATGATTATAAATTAAATGCAGTTTGTCAGATAGACAAATGTGTTGCTCATTTATTGTGCTCATTGGATGGCGATGACTTCATATTCAAGTACGATTATAGTACATAGAATGCGTACATGCATCTGCTTAATGGTATATATTATGTATATTTGTCATGGCTGTACTTATGGCTGATGCCGGGGTCGGCTGTTACTCTTTCTCCATTTCGAAAGCGGACATGATATACTACAAGCAGATGATTTAATGTGACCGCATATTGTGTACTAGGCACTTAAGATGCAGTCTGCTCGAACTCGAGCTCAGCCAAGTGCAGGCGTTCCACATATGTTTCAATTCAAGCATCCGAGAACTCAGAGCCCGAACTGTCTGTCTCGCAAGACTGGCGACCATCTTGAAATATTTCAAATTGAAGCCAACGAGCGTGAAAAGATATACGTGTGCTTCATCAGAAATTATGAAAGTATTCATTTAAAGACATTGTTCTTCTTATTCATTTACGCAAAAACAACATATTATAGTCTATAAATTCGAATATTTTCTTCATCAATTGGCTTGATCTCTAACCTATTCTTATACATTTTATTGCAGTTCACATAAGCTGTTCTCGGTCTATAAATTAGTACGCCAACGAGCTGTGGCAACTCACGGATTGCTCATCAAGATACTGGCCAAATCCGTAGTCAAAACAAATCGTTAAAATGCTATAAAAAAAGCAGTCCACATGCAGCCGAAGCAGGAGCACCAGAAGTAAATGCATACGAATAAAATTTTACCACCGTTTTCCTCAAAACATCATGAGAACATCGAAACTAACGGCAACAGCATCCGAAGTCACCTCATAAAAGTAACGATGTCTATGGCAAAAGTATCTGATGGATACGCGAACGTACTACAGTAGCAGCAACAGCATCAACATCAGCCTCTCCTCCATTGAGAGCGCATCACATTCACAATAATTATGGCATACGTCACGGAACTTGGCTTTTATGTCTTTTATATTGATTGTCATCATGTCACACTAACAGATCGTAAAAAAGTCGTAAAAAAACACACACAGTGAGAGAGAGACAGAGAGAAAGGAACAGCCTCAATGTTGAGTGCAAAAGGCAAATGAACATGTTGCACTCAAAGCACCCTAGGATCAGGCTCAGTTCTAGGCTCAACCTTAACTCTCAACACACTCGAACCCAAATGCACAGGATGCTCGGGGATCGTCTGTCGAGTGAACGAGTGAATACTGAGCGTGTTGCGAGTGGATTTGTGAGCGAATGTTTGCCTAAGTGGCGTCAAGTCGTAAAAAAGGTCATAAAATCTTTCGGGCTGCTGCTGTTGGTTGTTGGTTGTTGGCTGTTGGCTGTTGGCTGTTGGTACGCGTCGTATTAACCGCAATTTGTTTATATAGTTGTTAAAATGCCATTTTAGCTTGTTCTAATACTATTCTGTGCCTTGGCATTTAATTGTCGACTGCCGGTTTTCTGTCTTATTTTTTTACGAGCACACAAAGTGGGCAAACCTAATAAAATTTATTTTTACGACTATTTAAATGTTTTCATCTGAAGTAGGGAAACGACAAATGCTCGATATACAGCCACAACAACAGGTTGGAGATTAGCTAAATTAATTCTCTGCTTTAGTTTTTATGTGAGTTGAGCTTGTGATGTGCTCTAAAATGATGATTTATAGTCTTAAAATAGCTGTGATTTATGAAACAGACATAAAACGGTGTGCATAATAAATATGCGCAATATGATACGTTATACTAAATGAAGAATAAAATTGTTTATTTACCATGACCTACCTCTCCTTGATTTGTGTTATACGCCTATAACAAGCTCGGGAGAGAAATGTTTTGAAAAAATATTAAGAATTGAACTGCAAAGATACTACCAGATTATTAATTTATCAATTTTCAATTTACTTTTTAAAATGTTCCCAAATATCATCGTAAAATAAAGAAAAAAGGGCACTAATTTTGAAACAAGTTGAACTTGTTAGATCATCTTGAAAATAATTTAATTATTTTAATTAAATAAAATTAATTTAATTAAAGACAGGTAGTTGATTTTATTTATAGAAGAACAATTTCTTTGGTTTAATCAGACTTTTGTAGTATATGATGGTCATGTGATTTGCTTAAACTTATACTTTATTGTAATCGAGTATTTTAAACCAATCATTTAAATGACTTAATTAGAAAGTTTTCAAGTGCCCAAAACGGACGGCTGAGTGAACTGAGACACGAAATTACCCCTTTTTAAGGCGTTGCCAACCCTCTGCTGAGCTGTTGTAGTTCACTCTGCGGAGGCGTTGTGGTTGCAGTCATCATTGCCGCCTTGGCGTGCTTGTGTGCAAAGCAGTCATAAAAATTACAATAAACAATCATCATCGCGATCCGTTTACACCCACTTTGCACGTTTTCGCAAACGCCGCGCTGCTGCTGCTTATGGAAAGTGAAAAAGGATTTTCCCAGTCAGTCAGGTAACCTTAAGCAGCAGTGGGCGGAGCAGGGCTAACAAGTAGGCAAAGCCGTCAGAGCCGTCGAGAACCGTGAGCTGTAGTCTGTATGCCGTAAGCCGTAAGCCGAGAGGTAACAAGCGGACTCAGAAACAAAAATGCTCAATTAGCCAGGTCTAAAGGACTCGCTGCTATTTGGTGTTCGGCATTTGATGAGGCGTATGCAAATGCTGCCAATTGTTTGATGAATGTAAGTCAAGGGTTCATTTCCCTGAGTTCGACCAAAGTATGTATTCTTCTTATGGGTAGGTCAGACCATAACCAATGTCTTCATTGTATCCAGCTGTTTCTATTTGCTTTATTTCCTTGTACATTTCCCATCGCCAGAGTACCTCTAGAGGGAATGGCTGCTCTTCTGCCTGGCTACTACAATTTTGCATGAGGAGGCGGTTTTGGTTTTCTGGTGTTTCGACTGCAATTGATTTTTGACCTGGTAATAAGTTGTTTTATGGCCAATCCACATTGCGGTTGCTGCTGGTATTAAGTCATCATCTCTTTTTGCAAACACGAAAATTGCCGATAAACTAATTGTATAGCGTTAGCGTAAATGGCGATAGATTCATTTAAGATTTGAAGTTTATTAAATAAGCAACAAATATTGAAATAATGAGTATATATAGATACATAATACTAATCATATATATAACATACTAAACACAAACGCATTTGTATATTATAAGCGACATATTAATGATTCGATTGAACTTAATAATCAATCATAATGTTATTACTACAGAGATTCTCATTTCTAGTTCTCTCTCAAG
Organism: Sphaerogastrella javana; assembly: GCA_037040025.1. NCBI lineage: Eukaryota > Metazoa > Arthropoda > Insecta > Diptera > Drosophilidae > Sphaerogastrella > Sphaerogastrella javana. The sequence goes on along the minus strand of JBANCZ010000335.1, from coordinate 17,395 downwards.
GATTTAGCAATTCCGCTTCTAGGTGGTTCTGCTGCCAAGGATTTTATGTCAGTATATAACTTTAATGAAAAATTGCATTTTTATTGCTATTCTATATCTGGATTTCAACAACCAATCATGAAACAAAGGGCGGGAACTACAGATCCAATGCATTCAATTAACTCATAGCATTGCTGTTCAGTAGTAGTAGTACCGGTTGTGATTATTGCTTATATTCTCGTTCCGATATAGTTATGCGATCGGTATTTACTGTATATTTAAGATCAGGTTGATGATGGAGCGGAGCAGCAGCAGCAGCAGCAGCAGTTGATGATATGATATGGCGCTCAGGGGCGTTTCAGATGCATTTTTAATTGACGTTCATTTGAGGAAACGCGAACTGAGTAATTCAATTCAATTGGACGCTCACTCCCCACTTCCCACTGACGCTTGTTCCACAGTCGTCGACGGGCTTCAGCAACGGTTGTTTCCTCTTTTTTTTTGGGCTAAATGGGCACTTTGTGTGCAAATATTTGAATTGAGAAAATAGTGAAAAAGCGGACCAGCAATTGCTGTATCCATTCAAACTGAGTTTGAGTCGTATCTTTGGCAATCTTGAAAATATTTTAAACGATGCAAGCCTGTCACAACTGCAGCGAAGGCGAGAGCATGCAGCGTGAGATACAGAGATCAGGCCTCGAGTGGGAAGCCTGGGCTTGCTCCTGTCATGCCACGCCTCCGTTTGGAACCCACCCACACATACGCAGTGATTCATGCGGAGGCTTGTGCAATTGCCGTGCCACATTTTGTGGCATACAACGTGGGTGGCAAACGAGCGGGCTTCTGCTCAAACTAACTCCTAACTCCCAACTCCTAACGAATGCACGCCCAATTGTTGCACATCCATTTGACAGTCGATAGTTCAGCTCAAGCACTGTCAGTGGCACATCAACTTATTCATTAATTCATCAAAATGAATACACCCGCCCTATGCCACTGCTGCCCTTCGATTGCCACTGCTAGTTTAACGATTTATTTGCAATGCAGAGTCGCATTCGCAGCTGAATCGTTGATAGTCTTAATTGGCTTCGTTTCTTCGTTTCGATTGCATAAAATAATCGTTAGAAAACGTGTTTTGCTTAATTGGAAAATTTGTATGTCTTGTCTGTTTTTCAACCTCTCCTCATACTAGCTTCACCCCTCACTCGCTTTAGCTCTTTGTTCTACTGCCTACTATCAATGCTGTTCTTCGCGTATTTGCCTTCATCTACATCTGTTATTTTCTGTTGTCATTTATTGTGCTTGGCCTCCGAGCTTTATTGAATTTAAAAAATTTAATGAAGGAAAATCGCCGCTACAATCACATATTAAATTCTAACACTGCTCTTCTTAATAGCTAGGGAACACCTATTAATACCTATTAAATTAAATTTTATTTTAATCAGAAAAGGTTTGTAATACACACAAATAGCGGTATTTAAAAATAAAAGAATAATAAAATTATTTATAGAATTTAAAAATAATTGGAGAAATCAATTCTATTAATTTTATTTAACATAAATCAAACAAAACTCTAAGAATAGTGTGGTAAAAATACTTTAAAATGCTTTAAAGTCTATTTGTTTTTTTTGCAACTTGAAAATGTGTGGCACACTCCATACAATACACGCCCATCGACGCGCCCACAAGAACAAAATTGGAATAATGGTAAATGAGTTGGGACTTCGAATTGTTGCTTGGGTTGTGGTTGAGGTTTGATGTTTGTGGCTTTTGGCTTTTGGGGTTTTGGCATATTTGGATCGATGCGCACACAAACAGCAATTGCTGTTGAGTTTAAATCCGCAAATATTTATAATTCCGTATTAAATTCATAATGTAGAATGTTGAATGCATAAATACATAATAAAATTTTACGACAGTTGCCTTATCTTGTCATACGAATAAAACAATAATAAACTTTCAATTCAGAAATGAAAACGGCAAAAATTGTTGCCGTGCGTTTACCTTTTACGAGTATTTTATTGTACTGCGGCCTCTGGCACGGTGGCACGGTTGCAAGGTGGCACGTTGCACCAGTAGGCAGTGCACGTGCAAATGTAGGCGCCGCATGCAACATGGAGTGTTGCAAGTGCAACGAAAACAACAAATTACAACGAACGGCAACAACAACAGCAACAGTTCCAATCCGGCGACATTCGATTCCTGCGCCAATCGAGCGCCAAACAATTTGTCATTTTTTGCCCGTCCGAGTGCAGCGATGATCAATGCTTTGAATTATGATGAGGATTTATGCTTGACACTGTCGCAGTGTGGCAGATAGTGCCGGCCAGGCAGACAAACGGACCGACAGACAAACAGACCAATAGACAGATAGACAGCCAGACCAACAGTCGCACAGACAGACGAATTGCTGGAACAGTCAGAATGAATGCAATGGATGAATGGACGAGCATTTACTGCAGTGGCAAATGGAGCTCCCTGTGCCACTGTCGCTACTTTTAATGGGCTTCACTTCCCTTTTGCTGCTGCATGTCAATCGTAGAAGAAGGCAGCCAGCACCAGGACCACCAGAGACAGAGAGACAGACGTTGTGAACCGTCTCCAGTTGGAGATATGGACGTCTGTGGCGTCTGCCTTCTATGATTTATTAAGTGTTAATAAAGAACTTAAATCCATTTGGATTTTATTTCGTATTCTCCATATTCCATTTTACAGTTTTTTCTCTTGTTTATTCTCTTCACTTCTCTTCTTTCAGTTTGCCACCTTCTGCTGACCCACAGTCGAGCCGAGAGCATTGCAGGATTTCCTTATCAATGCATTGCATATTCGCGAGCGCCCTGCACTGATTTCATTTCTGTGTCCAACAACAATTTCGCAATAAAATTTCACCAGCCTGCAAATTAAAATTGCAATGTAATTGGTTAATCCATGCGTACATTTCCAAAGAGTGGAGAGAGGTGCAGTGAGGTGGATAACGGGGTTTAAAAGGAAGAGAATTGCCATTGCGAGGAAGTGCGCGCAAGTTGCATTTTTTGGGTTCCAGCAAATTTCATTTCGAATTTTAAGATTTAATATAAAAATTGTAGAGTATTTGCCCAAGGATAAAATAAAAATGAAATTATTAAATAATTTATTTCAAATAAAATATTTATTAGAAAAGTACGCTTTAAATCAGAGATAAATTTTGTATCATTTCTGGTAATTAATACATATATAAATTCATATAAATATTTATTAGTTGACTTTATAAAATTAATTTACTACTTAATGTAATATAAGTTTTAATAAAGGTTCTTGTTTGTTAATAAATAAATTATTTAGTTTAATAAATATTAATTTAACTAGAAATATATGAAATGATTTATTTCAATAAATATTTGATACAAAACATACATTTTATTGAAATATTGAAACTTAAATATAATTATTTTTATGAATATAAAAATTTGTTAACAAATATATCTTATTAATATGTGGGTTAAGTCCAGATTAGAATATTTAATGTCTCTATTATATTTGTATCTATACACAAAATATATTCTATCTGCATATTATAGCTTAGTTTGTGCTTTTGCAAATTCTTTGCCCATTTTCTAATTTGCATACAAAGCGTACTTATTTCCATACGATCTCCCTGCCCACCTGCCACAACTGTCAACGGTAGCCAGGTATGAAATTTACGAGTGCCAGCGGTCAGATACGACTACAATAGTGAATGCAAGTGCTGGAGCTACAGAAACAAAATAAGTTAGAGCAGGACTGAGAGCGAGTGAGAGGACAACAGGAAGATCATGTGAGAACTACAGTGAGACCAGAGCGAGGTGTTAACTTTTAGGCGCCACACCTGCTGATGGATGGCACTTTTGTTTAAAATTTAATTTACAAGCTATGCACACACACTCACACGAAAAAGCGCTGAGACAGCAATTACACGGGTAATTTAATTGCCACTCCCACTGCGCCTCCCACTGTTTAATTGGCCATAATCGCTCAAAAGCGAGCGACGCCGCTGATTGCCGCACAACTGCGAGACGCCCATTCCATCGCTCCACATTCTACTATATCTCTATCTGCCGTTCCATAGAGCAGGGGTCAGGCGGGTGCTGCATATGCTGCGGCAGCCACTTACGCAGCTAATAAAGCAGCAATTTGGCAGCTGACGCCGCTGCCGAATGCAAACAAAACATCAAAAGGCAAACAGGCCCATTCCTCCCACTGCCGCCGCCTTTGTCCAAATGGAGATCAAACGCTGAATACTCGAGGGTTTATTTACAAAAACATATTCCCGAAAAAAAAACCAACTCGTTGCAAGTACAAAACACTCGATCGCCTACCACCCAACCACTCCTACCCCTTCCACTGGGCTCGCACTGTGTTTGTTTTGTCTGTGTCTGTCTGTCTGTCTGTTTGTCTGTAGAAGATATTCAAAATTTCGGCGCTCCTCCACTTGGCACCTGTTGGATGTTGAATGTTGAATGTTGGGTGTCGAATTTGGTTGTATGTAAGCTTTGGTATTGCCTTCTGGTATTGTTTTGAAGGGCGCTGTTATCGCCGTTTTCCTGATTTATTCCGGCAATCGTTCAGATTTTCAAAGTCAATACGTATACCGTAAACTCGGTTCTTTTTCTTGTTATTTTTTTTCTTTGTGTGCCTTTGAAGCGGCCGCCGTTGACGTTTTTATGGGCCGACAAATGGGCAAATTTGATGCATCGCCACTAAAATGGATTCTAAATTCTTAGTTCAAGTGGAATCCTGCTGCGTGGGTGAAAACAGTTCACAGCTTACATTGATGGGGTATAAAAAGTTTATTTGAATATCTTAAAAATGGAAGAGTTAATAAAATTGATTCAAGCTAGGCTTACATTTTCATCTGAAGTTACTCAAAAGTCATTGTTGAAAATTGATGCATTATTAAAAAAAATTAAAATTAAAAATTATTAATGAATTAATAATTAAATATAAAATAATTGTAAATTTTTATTAATTAAATATTAATTATAACCATTAAATATAGAAACACATTTATGTATACCTATCTTAATATCAGAATATCTATATTATACGTATTTCATTTTGTTATTTATTAAAATATTATTTAATAAATTCCAATATGTGATATATATCATTTCTATTGTTTCTTGATGAATTCTATGTTTTTTTTTTTAACATTTCCTCTTATTTAAATTTACCTATTCAACTTGATGAATTTATAAACACAAACATCAATTGATAATATTAGAAATTGTCAGTAAAAACAACTGGCGCCCTAACAGGGAATCCGAGCGAAAGCAAAAACGAATAACGCTTCAGCAGAGGTAGCGGAGCATCACGGCTAACACACACACACACACACACACACATAGACACATACACATGTATATATATGGAACAGCATGCAACCAGAGGAAAGTTACAACAACAAGAGCAGCTAGAGGAGAAATGTGGCAAGCAGCTATGCTTGTGGCAGTGGCACCAGTGGCACCAGCAACAGCAGCCACAGCCACATAACGAACCAAGTTTGAATATACTCGTAAGATTCCTGAGTATATTAGGTAGCAAAATTTTTACGAGCTCATTATGGCTCATTTCGGCGATTGTTGTGATCCTTTTATGCTCCTTCGAATGGCTTCGAAATGGTTATGAGGCTATTTTCTGTCTTCCAGTCGCTCAGTCGCTCTGTCCGTCTCTCTGTCTGTCACTCCGTGTCTGTCATTGTGTCCTCGTCCTGAGTATTCGTCCTGCCACTGAGTATATTTAGTTTGCAGTTTGCGACTGCGATTTTTACTTTTGCTTTACGTTTCGTCTCGTTTCGTTTCGTTTCGTTTGTTTTGGCTTGCTTCTGGCTTGCTTTGGCTTAGTTTGGTTTCGTTTCGTTTGCGTACTGATTCTTCTTTTTGCTGTTGGCTTTCCGCTCATGTTACTTGGCAGTTTTGTTTGGTCCTCTCGCATATTTGGCAAAATGTCGCCGTCTGTCTATCTCTCCGTCAGTCTGTCCTTCTGCCTCGCTGTGTGTGTGTTTGCGACATCCGTGCAAGTTTTTGTATCTTTTTCGCATGTTGTTGATTTTAGAGACTTGGCAGCGAATGCTGGGAGAGACTGCGAGTGAGACGGAGTGTGTGTGTGTGAGTCTGTATGAGTGTGTGTTTGTGTTTTGTGTATTTGGGTAAGGGAGTTCCTCGGCAAGCGGGGACAAAAGTAAATTTCTTCTTATAATAAGTTTATTTTTGCAAACACTTGTGGCAAGCAAGCATGCACAACTTTGTTTGTTCATCCTCGATTCGTGTATGCTTCTCTCTCTCTCTCTCTTTCTTTTTTACTCTCTCTCTCTCTCTCTCTCTCTCCCTCACTCTATTTCTCTTTCTGTATGTGTTTTTGTTGGTCTGTATCTAATCTACGAGCCGTTTGTGCGAATGTGCAAAACTTTGACAAATATTTGCGAAAGTTTTCAAAGTTTTCGCTACGATCACTTTGCATTATGCATATGAATTTATTAACATCAATTTGAGAACGCATTTGCGTGCACATTCATAACAAGAAAACCCAAATATGCTCATGTCTATATGAATACAAATTCAGCAAATCAAATTCACATCGAATGCTCATGCATTACTGCAGATGACGTCAACATCCATTCAACTAAATGAATTTCTAATGCAGTATAAAAATTGCAACTAGGGAAGTACTTAAAACAACAGCAATAAATATAAAAAGCTTAATAAAAAATATAAAAAATTGAATATTAAATTTGTCGTATTACCAAGAACACATAAAATATATATGCTAATAACAAATTAGTATTTTATTTCATTTAGAAAATGCTGAAAAAATACTACTATTATTTAATTGATAAAAGACATATGCGGTATTCAATGTTAATATAATTTACCAACATACAGGCACACATTTGATAGATAGACACGCAGAATATTTTATTCTTAAACCTAATTTTACAAGTATCGTTCAATTTTATAAAAGGAACAATATTATTACCATTACAGTTCAAAATGATATATCCAAAAAGGAATAATTATAAAATTTAGTATACAACTTTATCCAAATTGTTTAATACTACTTATTTCGTTAAATCATTGAACCTAAAGTATAGAATTCCTTACAAGTGAAGCACTTAAAACAAAAGTAATAAATTTAAAAAATAAAAAAAAAATTTAAATAAATTAAATTTAAAAAATTATTTACAACAAATTGTCGTCTTACTTAGATAACATTAGTTTATATGCTAATATCAAATTGGTATGTATTGCATTCAGAAATTGTTTAGTTAATACTACTATTTATAATAATTTATAATGGGCATAGCTATACACACAAATATCAAGTAAAATGCTGCCATATATTTGATATACATAGGCAATCGGAATATGAAAGCAAAGATTATAATGTTGCTTGTAAAAAATTAATAAATTAAAAGTATTACAAGTGTCATTCGACTTGATAAAATGAACAGAAATAGGAACTAGTTTGAAGTGATCTAGTCTAAATAGAATAAATAATAGTATTGTACTATATTCAATTTTAATTTGTTCAATTTTAAAATAAATATGTCAATGCAAATATGTCATATAATACGAGTTATGTGCTCGCCAAAGAGCAAAAATTCATACGAATGTGAATAAAAAATTGAATGCGAATCATTTGGCCTGTGTAGCACATTGCGTGCAATTCACAACTGGCAATGGGCAACTGACAACTGGCAGCCACAGAGAGAAAGAGAGAATCGAGAGCTGGGCATGAAATTGAGTGCAGAATAGCAAAAATCATTTGAGTGCAGAGTGAATGCGAATGAACGTACACACAGTGGTGCATGGCCTATAAGAAAAATCAGCCCTCCACCATGATGAATTTCCACGGCAGCCAACAATATTTTCCCAAAACTCACAGCACAAACACTCAAAGTATTCAGACCGCTCGAACATGTTCGACTCAATGCACTCAAACGCAACTGAATGAACGCGCTCAGTGAATTCCCAGAGAGCGTAGAGACTGTCCGTGAGTGAGTGTGTATGAGTGTGCGAGAGAACATGTTCGAGTGGTTTGGGGTAGCCCTTATCACTTGAGCGATTGAGCGCGAATGTGTGTGTGTGTGTGTATGCGAGTGCAAGTGTGAGAGCGAGTGTGAGTGCGAGTGTGTGTATGTGTGAGTGTATGGTTGTTTCGCTCATTCATTTTGTGTTGTATCGCCTCTCTGTTTTGGCTGCTTCTTCTTCTTCTCTCTTCTCTTCAGCCTACTGCTGCCTTCTGCCTCTGCTGCCGTTGCTGCTGCTTCTGTTGCTGTTGCTGTTGCTGCGTATCGGGGGAGCTCTACAGGCAACTAAGAAGAAAAAATAACGCTGCCGACGCTCTGCCGCCGTTCGGTTGTTCGCTCGCTCGCTCACTCGCTCGCTTGGTCGGATGGTCGCTTGTCCGCTCTGCTTGTGGCCCATTCAGTTTGGTTGAGTTTAGTCGAGTCTCAGTCAAAACACAACCAACTGCGATTTGGTGGCACATTCGTTCGATGGCAACGGTTTGGATAACAGGCGAGAGCGCTTTGTTTTATTATCCCACATTATCAGCGGCATTATTGTTATTGGCATTTGTGTACGCTCAATTTGAATGTTGAATGGCCCTCGCGCCTCTCCAAACGTATTCAGTATCAGTATCAGTATCAGTATCAGTAGCAGTATCAGAGTTTCTGTGACTGTGACTGTGACTGCGAGTGTGACTGTGACTGTGGCGCGCTATATCGTGAGCTCTGCTTGCTCTCCAGTGTATCAAGTTGAATATCAATCGGATACTGAATTTTCTAGCTTGGCACAATTGAAACGTGTTTTTGTTTGTGTTGTCCGCTAGAAGCGTGTGAGAGCGCGCGTCGAGAGCCGTCGTCGGTCGTTTCGGTCAAACGCTAATTCAAACAATAATAACAATAATAATAAAGATAATAATAATAATTATAATAACAATAACAGTAACAGTAACAACAACAATAATCATCATAATAATAATAGTAATAATAGTTTGTAATAACAATCATGATAACGCTCTGAATGTTTAACGAGGCATTGAATTCAATATGATTCAATAGACGCCGCAATCGAATAAATCAAATCAATATTTACTCATTAACAAGCCACCAATAAATAGCAACATATTGTGCGAGTGTCAAGTGAATCTCAATCGAGTGCAATTTCCTAAAAAATTTCTAAATAAAAAATATAAATTTTCCAAAAATCATTTAAATCATTTTTCAACGAAACGAAAACCAAAATCAAGTATACGCCACACAAAACGCTACCATCAGCAATTTTCAACAACAATCTAAACACTTAGAATATTTATTTATTAATGTTTGAAAACTATTACGCGGCAGGCAAAAGTGCAATACAAAATTTAATAAAACTCAATTATTTATTGTAATTTAATTAGCAAAAAAAAAAAACTAAAAACAAACATTTTAAAAATTAAAATAAAATCATTTTTAACGAAATTTCACATGGATTTTTAAAGAAATATATAAAAAAAAGTAATATTTATTGCCCTGGCAGTAGAGCCGTGTGCCAAGTGAACAGCATCGAAAACAAAAACTTCCAATCTAATTCGATCGTTAACAAGTGCAGTGGGCAGTTACTTTTAGTAGCTGCTGTAGCTCTGCTTCAAGACAGCCGTCAAAATTCTCAGCACTGCGAGCAACAGCCAACACAACATGAACTCCTACTTCGAGCAGGCCTCCGGCTTCTACGGCCATCCGCACCAGGCCACGGGCATGTCGATGGGCACGGGGGGACACCATGATCAGACAACGGCCAGCGCTGCAGCGGCCGCATACAGAGGCTTCCCGCTATCGCTGGGCATGTCGCCCTATGCCAACCACCATCTGCAACGCACCACACAAGATTCACCGTACGATGCCAGCATCACTGCTGCCTGCAACAAGATCTACGGGGACGCAGGCAGCGCCTACAAGCAGGACTGCCTCAACATCAAATCCGACACTGTTAACGGCTACAAGGACATATGGAACACGGGCGGCACCAATGGTGGTGGTGGTGGCGGAGGCGGCGGTGGTGGCAATGCCGCTACTGGCAACACATCGAACGGCTCCAATGCACCCAACGCTGCCAATGGACAGAACAACGCCGGTGGCGGCGGCATGCCCGTACGACCCTCTGCCTGTACGCCGGACTCGCGTGTTGGCGGCTATTTGGACACATCGGGCGGGAGCCCGGTGAGCCATCGTGGCGGTGGCAGTGCTGGCGGTGGCAATGGCAGCGCCGGCGGTGTTGCTCAGAATACGGGCAGCGGCGTGGGAGGCAGTGTGGGCGCGGCCACAGCCTGGAATGCCAATTGCACCATCTCGGGCGCTGCAGCGGCACAAACAGCGGCTGCCAGCAGTTTACACCAGGCCAGCAATCACACCTTCTACCCCTGGATGGCAATCGCAGGTGAGTCCACAGCAGATCCAAACAAAAGTGAGTGCTCAGATCCACACATGAAATCTAAACAATATGTTTTAGTTTGGTTTTCTCAACTGACATCATTTCTTATTGTTCTTACTGTCATCATAATTTCCCTAGTTGTTGTTGTTGGTATTGTTGTTGCTTTTAGTGATATTGTTAGTTTTGTTGCCTTTAGGTCTGTATTTATTCGCTGTGTGTTTTGATAGTTGTTTTGATGGATAAGGAAGATGATGAGCCCATAGACACACATGTGACAAGTGCAATATGCCCAGGCAGTCGTAAAAAATAATGTGAACACTGGTTGTTGCCTGCTACGAAAACAATTAACAATTGTTTACTCCGTCTATGCCTATTTAAAAAACAGTATTCAATTGAACTACAAAATGTAATAGTCTCAGTTAATTATAGACATTTGTTTCCTTAGATTAATTAAATTAATTTTTATTAATTTAAATATCACCGTTCAAATAATTAGGTATTCAATAAAAAATTAAATTAAAGTAGAAACAAACTATAAAAAATAAATGATAAAGTAATATATTCGTTGATTCAAAATTTACAATCAGTAAACTTACAGAACGTAAAAAATCAGAGAAAAATAAAACAGATTGAACAATATCTAAAGGAAATATATTTCTTTTTTATTTTACTAACTGAAATGATTTTATCAATGAAAAATATATTTAGCATCATTTAATTTTCTTATTTGAATTATAAATCACCGAAATTATTAAACCGAATATACACTTGCAATTAATTCAGAAAAATATTCGTTTATTTTCACAATTTAATTTTTAATTGAATTCTCAAAATTTCAAATAAATGTATAATTTTTTAAAAATTAAATTACATTTAAACATATATTTTCATTTTAAAATACAATATCTACAAAAATCTGCGAATACAGTATAATATTCTGCAGAAAACAAAAAATTATTAGTAATTTGTTAAAAATTAAAATAACTTAAATTACAATAGAATTTAAATAAATTGTTTAAATATAAAACTGTGCTGCTTAAAAGAAATTAAATAAATCGAAATCCGGTTTTTATTCACACAATTATGCATTACGCTGAAAATAAAAATACGATACCTTATTTTCAAATGAACATCAAAAATTTTTGAATAACCAATAACCTAAATGTGCGAAGCATAAAAATGTTATAAATTAAGCCGAAATTAAATGTAAATGGTTTTAATTTCAAGGTGCTTAATTTAAATAGAGTGTTTTACATTGTTTTAAGTGCTGTCGCTTAAATTTGAAGTTTAATCACAGGCTCGTTGAGCACAATTTTCACTTAAAGTCTCTGCCCCCGACAGACAGTCGAGTCATAAATAAAATCCAGCAAACACTCATAGTGGACACACGTAGACCGTTCAACAGCAACGGCAAAAGCAACAGCAATTGAGGTGCAACCACTTGCAGCTGTGTTGCAAGTATTTGTGATTGTTGCTGTGGCTGTTACTGTGGCTGTTGCTGTAGCTGTTGCCGGTGCCACACGCCTTGCAGCAATTGCTCTGCTGCTGCTGGCCCGCTGTCTCGTAATTTTCAACACTTTGTTTACTAATTTTTGTCACCTTTGCTTTTAATGATGCTCCACAGCGTCAGTAATTGTTCGCAATGCCGGCAAGAGTGGCAACAAAAGTGAACTGCAATTTGTGCAACAAGAGCGCAACAGCAAGAGAAGCAACAGCAGAGCAGTAGCCGCACAGTGAACACTAAATTATGACTGTTAAAAAATAGCAAAGGCAGCAGACTGAACACAGAAGGAAGCAGGCAAAAGGCGAACAGCGAACGGCAAACAGTAAACGGCAAACGGCACAGGCAGCATAAAGAAAATCCTTTTGCTGCAGGACACACACTGCGCACGCTGTCGGCCAGAAGTTGCGCTTATTACAGTTAACAACGCCATTATGTAATTATGTGCAGCACGTAGTCGCAGCACTACTACCACACTATGCAACTGCCTCGACATCCCTTTCTCTTAGTAGGACACCAGCTGAGCGGGCCAAAGGTACATTTGCAGCTCCTCACCTTCCGCCTTATCAGCCGCCTTGCTGCCGCACTTTGAGCTTCAGTTTGATAAGCCACAACAACTACCAAAATAGAGTTTTCGAAATTAGCATTTTGCACTCAATAACTAAACGAATACATAGCGAATATTTATGACTGACGTCATGTAGGTGTTCAGCGGTTAAACATGCATTTCATACGATTTTCGCCTGATTCGCCCCTGGCTGCCTTCAATTGTTGTTATTGTTGCTAAAAATCAATCAAAACTTTGCTTGGGCTATCGATAATTGTAAAAGAAATGGAATTCAAGTTGAAGCTGGTTAAAAAACAATTAAAGTTGAACTGAATATGCTGAGAGCAGAAGTTTACCTTCTTCTCGGGCGACAGGTTTGGGCGAACTGGTTCGATCCTTGACTTGCTACGTGTGGCACAATCTCAATCAAAATCGTTTTTGATATAACACCGGCGTGAGATGATCGTAATGAAATTTATGCGTTCACCACTTGGCAGCCTCAAAACGCTGCTGATGTATTGAACCCTGAAATCTCCACCTGATACAGGGTGTTCCCTTTACAAACTCACAAACTCTGACTGCTATGTTGTCTTATAGGAAATTCGGATCTGAATGGCAGCCGAATTCTGATGAGCGATCTGATCATAAATTTTACCTGGGTTTTCTGCTCACATTGAAATTGTTCTAGGGTCAAATCCAATCAGAATACGATACGCGCTCCAAATTCACCACAATAACAATATTCTTCTGTGGTGAATAGTTCGAACCTTTTTTAGTTTTACCTGAAAGCATTATCAATGATAAATATATATTATCATTTTTATAATATTATATTCAATCTTAATTCGAATACACTCAACCTTTTTGAATCTCAAGTTGATGGCATTAATATTCAACTAAGATATTCGAGATTAGAAGATATATGTGCTGTACTTTTTATTTAGCCCAACAAAAAATTGTATTTATCGTTGTAATCTTTTCATGTACATCAATTTTATATCTCTATAATTTGCCATAGAAAATCACAGTACAAATTTGCAGCGAAATCGCCATAAAAATCAATATGAAAATGCAATTTGTTTACACATATGATTTATTTAAGAGATCAAAACTAATTTTCTATAGGTAAATAATTGAATTTGATATTATCGCAAAAGGAAAAATTCGAAATCAAGCCATAAATAAATCGGCGCACACTTGCAGCGATCATCGATCATTTCCTTTCCAGCTTCCAGCCAAAGAGAGAAAAAAATAATGCAAAATTTCGTTTATTTCTTCAGCTCTGTATCGTATCTAAACATGGTTTAAGATTTGAGAACCTACTTCAATTTTGTATAGTAGTAAGTAGTGAACAGTATGTCTGTTGAGTGTGTGCGTGAGTGTGTGAGTGTGTGTGTGGTGAGTGTGTGTTGGCGACTCGTGTTTATGTTGTTTTGTGTTATGTGTGAACACGTTGAGCGCGGAGCCATTAAATCATTGTCCTGAAGGCTTTTAAGTCATTATCGATAAATTTCAACATAAATTCGTAAATTCGTAAATTTTGCTTTATTTGCCTGGACCCCACGCACAAACACACACTCTCACACACAGACAGTCCGACAGTTCGAGTGTGTGCGGGAGTGTGTGCTCTGTGTTGGGGCCAAAGATTTGTTTTTTTTTTTTAGCTAATTTTTTAGCATATTAGCCAGAGTCAGATCGATATCAGTGCCAAAATGTGAGACAGACGTCCGCACATGTTACACTCTCAGTCTTTACACTCTATTCATTCATTTGCTGATCGAGTCTGCTCTTTTTTTTGTCACGAAATGACCTTGAGAATCGCATTTAAACTGTTGCTGCAATTGACACGTCCTGTAGCAATCATAATTCATATTTTTTTGAGGCCATGCTCTTGCTGTGCCAGGGCAGTAATCATTTGCGGCCATTGTTTTGGGTCAGGTAGATGTTGACCCGAGGATGTCTCAGTTCTAAGGACTCGCTCAATTAGCTACAGTTGCAATGCAATTGTGGTTCACACGTACAAAAGACCATTTTCCAGTCAAGGTTGATGCGCTCGACTAGAATTTTTGGCATTATGAAATCATAACTCATGGGGCGCGGGTCAGTTCAAATGCCAATGTACTGTATGAGGCAGTGGTATGTTCTACGTGTTGTGTGTTGTTTGCAGTTGCAACATGCAACATGCATTTAATAGGCCACAAGTGGCACGCACACGCGCCACCCCCAACCCAACGAGAAGGCAGGAAAACATTTTCAACGCGCGCTTTTAATCATTTCGAGAAGAAGAAAAAAAGAATGCAAAATCAAAAACACAGGGTCTAAAAATCAAATCCGCTTTTCGGAATTGGTGCAGAATTCGCAGCGGATGCAGCAGTAGCAGTTGCACGGTTGCATGATGAATGAGGAGGGAAATACAGAGGAGTGCTTCCTCTCCTCACTTCTCAATCTCTGTCTCTCTCAGTTAGTCTTCGTCTCTGTCTCGCTCTTCTTTGGGCACTCTCTGTCTCTCCGTCTTTGGCAGCTTCTTGCATTTTTTAATGTATTTTTAAATAAGGAATTTAATAAGCACCTTGGTCCGGCCGTCGGACAACGACTCGAACGTTTCGTACAACAACGAGCCACGACGACAACACAAAGTGGCCCAGACACATGGCCCAAAAAATATAAGAACACCAACAAAAACAATATATATCTACATATATCGAAAAAATATATATATGTACTATACAAGACTACAGGACCAGAAGCAATTTTGTGTTATGCCACAGTCGAGACAGTGGGTAAAATAATCAATTTTATTATTAAATTGAACACGCAATTAGCGAGTCTATTAAGCACTATTTATTAATTTTTATTTGAACACTGCACATTCCGGTTAAATTAATAAACAAAATTAATAAACGGCAACATATTACTGCCGAAATTTACTTAAATTTATAAAAGAAAATGATAGTCCTATTTTAAATATTTAAGGAGAGATTCAAAGAATATTTAAATAGGAAAAATGTTATATATTTATATCAAATCTTTTTAAAGAGAAAATTATTTTTTTATTTTATATATTTTTTACATTTACTTTTATTTATTTATTTTTCGAAAAAAAAAAAACAAATCAGATTTGTAATAATTAATGTAGTTATTTCTCCAAATTCTCATATTAAAGTCAGAGTTTCTTTGATTTGATTTAAATCAATATATGCTGATGACTTTTTGAATTATTTTGTTGATTTCTTCACATTATTCAATTTAATTTAAATTTAATTTTTCTTCTTTCGATAAACTTCATAAAATTGTATGAGCCAATGTGTGTTTCTTGGCTGTTTCTTGGCAGTTGCAAAATCATGTTTTAAGGTGTTTTTGATACCTAATAAAAACAACAACACGGTCCCTCCAACCAGTACTCACACACTCACATACACACTCACACACACATAGCCGTGCTTTCAGAACTGCAATGAAAGCGCGCCATGCCAAAGGGTCAACTGAAGCAGGCCAAGTGAGCATAAGCAGGGAATGGGGAGCTGAGAGGGCTCGACTGTATAGTAAGGGCATCGAGCGCCGCCGTGCCCAAAACATACACACACACACACACACACACACACACACACACACTCACAAGCACATAAACAATTTTTTCGGGCCCAGATCCCACATCATACGTCATAGCCACGACGTTGACTGCGACGCCGCTCGGCGTGTTTATTATAAAACAACAAATCATTCATTATAACCACTTGTACAGACACACACACATACACACACACAGACAGGTATAGATGTGTGTGTTTGAGAGTGTGTGCGTGTATATGTGAGAAAGTGGCGTAAACATAAAAAGAAACACAAGTTGCCAACGCCATGAAGTTTCTTATATTTTTTTGGTAATATGCTCCATCTATGTATTTGTGGCTGTATATGTATACGTATAGGTGTACTTGTGTGTTTGTGTGTGTGTGTATTTGTGCTGTCGTATAATATGCATATTTGCGTATTATTTTGATTTTAATAATGATTTATTTATTATTAATAATTCATTGGTGGTGGGCCCTCGCCATCACGATCGGATTGAACCCCGCTGATTGCGATCTGATCTCTCCACCAAGTGCAAAAGCTACCACTACCACTAGCTACAACTAGCACATGTTAGTCAGTCAGTCCAGATTTGCCATTTGAATACATCGCATCGATATTCATATCGTATCTATAAGTCGAGTATACTACCATGAATGGTCAGATGGCCCAGCTGGGCTGCTGCTGTGTGATCACAACTGGCTATCGGTTTGGTAACACAAGTTGCGTTATTATGTTGGTAGGAAACGCATATTATAATGAGCTTCAATTAAGATAGAAATCTTGAAAACAAAAGAGACAAAGATTTATAGGTTCACAATTATTCCAGTGACCACCTTGAGGCCACTAGCCACATCATCTACCCGATCTACAGATCAAGCTCTCCGTGCGCAGTAGCAGCCTTAACTAACTAAGCACACACACACACAAACATACAAAAGCATACTAAATATTTTAATCTGCCAGGTACAACTCTGAAAGGGTTGAAGTGCGTTCGTAGAATATTTAAAATATATTTTATAGCTGACAAAATATATAGAATGAATAGGCAGCCAAGTGCAACCATCTAAATGCGTACATATATTAACTTATGACATAACCAGATGTAAAATATTTTTTAAATATACATTTAATATACATTTAAACACAAAACTAGTTCCGATTGGTATTGTTTTCATCTGGAAGTATGTTTTTGGAATTATTAAATTCTTCATTCGATATTTTTTATGTAGTGCCCCAACTATAAGGCATAACTCACACTCAATCAATATTTTTGTACACATTTCTCTTTCTCTCTCTCTCTATGTCTCTCTCTCTCTCTATGTCTCTCTCTCTCTCTCTCTCTCTCTCTCTCTCTCTCTCTCTCTCTCT